>LD343066.1:9880-31518 GCA_001465055.1 Ptychodera flava | reverse complement strand
AAAAATCTTGAGGAGCTCGAGAAGCTTATAGGATTCCTAAGTATTTTAAAAAATATTACAAAATATCAAAAAACCAAATCATTTTTGATATACTTCTGTACAGGCTTTCTATGTGATCTTATAGAACTTTCCTCTTATCCCGTTTAGAAAACTAACCTTGAATCGGAATAGAAAATCTGTTAATGTAGCTACATACCTTATAGGCACTTTCAGATTTTATTTGTTTGGCAGTTATAGAAGTTCCAAAATCCCCCAAAATATATATTTTCTGAAAGCCCCGATATTGAGGAATCCGACCATGCGCAATACACAGTCATTATTTGCATAATAATTACGTGACTAGCGTTTTTCTGAACATTCCGAAAATCGGTTTTTCTCCCCCTAGCGAACACACTGCACGATTTTGCGGTTGACATTTGTGCATTGACAAGTATTGGTACTACCCTTCAAATCCGTTTCTTGGATTTCCCTTACATGGCTTTGTTTTTTTTGTAATGCACTGTTAAAGGCATAAGACTAAGGTGTTTTTCAGGGAAGTCTAGTTTTCTCGCCATATACTTTGAATGTAGACTCGGAGAAAAATTCGCAGACACTGATTATAAGGGTATTGATGAGGCTTGTCAATGCATAAATTTCAACCGGAAATCGTGAAGGGTGTTCGCTAAAGGGAGGAAAACGTGATATTTGAAGGATCAGCAAAACGCTTGTCACATGACTATTATGCAAATAAGTAGTATGTGCTGTGCACTGTCGGATGTCCCAATATCAGGGCCTCCAAAAAATAAACGTATACTTAATTGGGGTTTGGGACTTCTATGACTGAGAACAAAATAAAAATCTGAAACTGTCTATAAAGTATGTAGCTACTTCAAGCCTAACAATAGTTGTGTGTTGAAATGTTATCATATCCCTGCGCTGTTAGTCTTAATATTAATGAAAATAACATACAATGTGTTTTCACTGAGCCCGTACTCGATTTGATCAGTGATGTCATAAGAACCTTCAGATAGTGATGTTAAATCACTAAAAATGCGCCAAAAGCTCGAAAATTAAAATATGCATACTACAGTTGATCTCACAAGCTAAAGGCACGCTCACTGAATGACACAAGAAACTCACAAGTACATTATGAACGATTAGCTTGGCTATCACAGAACAGTAAACATGGTCCATTTAGATAGTTGGATGAAATCGTCGAGCTAGTAAGGTATTGCCACTTTATTTAAGTAGAAAAAATGAATGATCAAAAGTAAATTAAAGATGTAGATGTGTGTACTTTTTTATTCAGTCTATAACTCGAATAACATAGATATGAGATTATCGCTAGGAGCTCAACCGAATTTTAGAGCAGGCCTCCCTTGCTTTATTTTGCGAGAATGACATTTATATTCCGATATTGAAATCAATTAATCAATTAATATGCGTTTCTCAGCGTGTAAAATAGAGTACAAAAATTTAAATATGTGCATATTTCAGCTACATAATTTTAAAGCTGAAGTAGATTATCTCGAGGCGATTGATGGTCATCGAGCATTTCATTTTGTCGCAGCTAATAACATAAAGTAGTCCAAAATCTGTTGCCACGTGAAAGAAATAAAATGAGAACAAAAATTGGCTCAATGAGTCAGAACGCTGGCAGTGCCAGGTTCTGCTTCGTGACTGACTTTAAAAAATCATGTTTACATTTCATTAGCATTTAAATTTGTGTGTTATTTACCTAAAGAGATACGCCTATTAAAGATAGCAGTAAATAACAAGGTGTCTTTGAAATGATTTACGTATTTACAAATTATTGTGCCAATTTTAGTGACAGTGTGTAAAAATGTAAAAAATAACAATTAAAAAATTGTCATGAAAAATTTAACTTGAACTTGACACCAGGTAGACCTTTCTGTAGTATGTTGTTCTGAAGTCATTTTATCAGATACTCAAAAATGGATCAGGAAAAGAAATGAACATTTGCACAATGGCTACTCCCGCCCCCTAAAAAGTAATGTGTTTGCAGTAGCTAAGCTTATCTATGCTGCTAAAATCGAGACTTCCACCTCTCATTTCGGCTCTTACTGCGACCAGGATTTAAATAATCGCCGCGGAATCGAGACTAACTTCCCCATTAGATAGCGTTTATTAAGGTATCATTCATATCTTCCCCATGAAACCTTTGCCATAGTAACTCTGAATTTTATCATATAATAACAAGGTTTTTAGATTCTATACGATGCAGCAAAATTGATAAAGATACATAATCTGTCCTATCTTGGAAGGTCGCTGTATGTGAAACGAGCTTAAAATAGTCAGTTGCATTATGGTTTATTGTGCCACACTGGCACTACTTAAGATAAATGGACGCAAAACATTTGACACAAACAAGGTTGCCATGGAAGCCTCTAGCCGTGAACCCCGTCCTTGACTCCAACAACATGTTAAAAAGATGACCAGTGACCAATTTGCAATAAAATTTGATGATTAAAATTCACTCTTGATCTTCATTTGATTTTCCTAGTTATGTTAATGTTCGATCGGATTCGAACTCGCAACGTATGGCATCAAGTCACCTAGCGGAGATGTGACGGTCAAAACCGCACGGCTAAATCCCGACTCTTAAAAATGGTGGTTTAATACTCGAGCTAAATTGTTACAATTTTTTTCTGACTGCGACCCCTTCACACGTTGTGGTGTCTGTAAAGCACTAGCACACACACATTCGCTATCATACATATCATACGGAAACAAAATCCAATCATACCGATAACGTACTGTCCTCTGACCTTAGTGGGAGATATTTGTCGAACCTTCCTGTTCTGGGATTGCTTAATGATAGCAGCTCAACCATTTTTGGCATACATGTCTGTCTACACAGAACTAGACGCAAAATAATCATAACCCGGTGATAAAGCATCCACACAGTTGAACGTTTTTACGGATAATTGATACGTTATCTTTGCCTATCACTATGCAAACGAGATCCACTCATCAAAATGATGTTGCTAAAGGCACGATTTCGCGAGATTAGTGCATATTCACTAGGTGAATCATAGTCCAGGCCATATTTTGCTTATTCATCACGTTTACTGCATGTGCAATTTTCGTAACATACTTCACCATAGGTGGCAGTCTCTAGAGCGATAATTTAAAATGGAACAGAACAGAACAGAAGAAGACAGATTCTGTACTGTGCTCCTATTTTGCTTTCACCGTTAACTCTCTAACGCGTGCCTCTGCAACAGATCTCAACCTATGCATATCGCCATGGCACAAACGATGAATGTAACTTAAACTTGTCGGTGGTGTTTTAAAACATATTAACAAACTGCTGTAGACGCATAAATTGTTCAAGTGGAATTTGTTTTTTATCTTTGATGTTTCTGCGATATTCACCATGAATTAAACTTTACAGATATCGGCATTATTTGCTATGGGTTAGTTGGACTTATGAACAACGGTTAATTAACTAGGTAGGTAAATTGGTGAGAAAAGGCTACATGCTACCTCTTATTTCAGATTTCATTCGTTGAAAATACAATGGGATGGAATGAAGTTTATCGTCTATTGCTGACAAAGAGTCACCTGACACTCAGTTGTGTCGAAAAAAGAGAACAACTTTACTAAATATGAAACAACAGTTGCTCATTAGACAATCTCCAATCAATGTCTAATGTTTGTGTCTCTATAGATCACTCTAACTTCCTCATAATTCTTTTTAAATGCAAATGTTTTCCCGTCAGGAACATGTACAAGTCGAGCTGGGCTGAAAGATAACTATGTTTGTTGTCTATGAGGAGTGTTGCGTTATTTAAAAAGAGATGTTTAAAAGTAGGGAATACAGCTAGTTTTCAGTCGGATTCGAACCCACAACATACGGCATCAGTCGCCTAGCTGAGAGGCCACAGACAGAACCACTCGGCTAAATCTCCACTCCCAAAAAAGAGTGGTTCAATAGCCGGCTAAGTTGTTACATTTTTCTGACTGAGACCGCTCAACACGTTGTAGAGTTCGTGAAGCACTCACGCACGCATGCTCACTATCATACATCCTAGGGCCTAGAAGTAGCAAATGTAAAACTGGGTTTACCATTGCATCAGAGGCGGAATAAACTGTGAGTGTATCTATTTGTCCAGGAAATCTGAATCCTGACAGCTATGTGTGTGAGCAAATAGAGCCAGTCAAAGGCTTGCGTTGGCAGCAGATTGTCTCATCAGAAAATTTACCCACTAGTTTACAATTTCAATGGAAAACAAAAGGCTAACATACCTCCATAATCCTCTTACAGACTAGAACAAAGGCGATCCCAGGGATTGCGAACAGTGGTTTTAACGCCGCCGTTCTTAATCCCAGGTTCGCGCATTAGCGGGTGCTCTACCCTGTTAACACAGTATCGTTACGTGGTGGCACATCCTAGTCGTGTTGACGATTGTTGCGTATACAGTCACTAAATAAACTTGGCACACATTTACGAGCACCGCATATTTTAGCAGCTTTTAACCGAAAACCCTTCGTATATGAGTATGAAGGTGACAAAAACAACAGATGGAATCTTGCGTATATTCTTACTGAATTACTTTAAACAAACCAATTTGAGTTAGAACATCCACGTGCCGCAAAGTGATCCTTTAGGACTTTGCAAGTTTTTGGACTGAACGATCCCAAACCGACCCGATCTCAGTCAACTGTGTCCTACGTCTACTCTATCGGCATCAAATCAACCTTTTACCCTGGGCAACTTTACCCCATGAAAGATCTTACTTTTTAATTTCATACCATTTGTGATTCATATTCACTTATGTTGTTGATTGTTTCTTTTCACATCTACTTACAGGACCGTTCTTCACCAGAAAGAAGTTGGTTACCTCTACAAATACGTCATAATTTTTATATTTGTTCCGCCTTCCTCCCAGAAGTTCTTGTATGTTGGCAAATGAGGTCTGTAGATCGGCCTTCGGCACTGCCAATGGTAACGTGTAGTTAATGGAACCACGTTTACTATTCTCTCGTGGTCGGTATGATTCCATTAACGGATTGCCTTGGGTGTTTCGGAAGGTCTAACAGAATTTTCTCTTTATGTCGACTGCATAGCGAAATTGGTCTCACGAACTCACTGGCAACAAATTGCTTGCAAAATTTGCCCCCTCCCCAATACTAGAACTATAAGCAACAGCTAATAAAACTCTGGGAAAGTGGTGTCGAGAGAAGAAACAAAATCAAAATATTTTAAAAAACAATAAAAAGTGGACTGAAACGTCGAGCTCAATGGGACCCTGACGGTTATACTACTTCCGCCAAGCGAACCCGCTTAGCCAAAGACGATAGAATTATCATAATTATTATTGCTGGTCTCTGTAAATTTTGCCGACAGATTTCTTGAGTTTTTCCGAAAACTATTTCAGTGAATGAAGAAAGTTTCAAGATACCTGAGTGCGAACGCAATATCGATATTGGGATAGCAAAATCAGTTACAGATAATCGATAAGATAATTCATTCATATCACAAAGAAACGTCAGATACTATCAATATCTTCTATAGCGCATCCCTTACGGTAAAACTATGTTGAGATCTACGGACGGTCTGCAATACACTTTATGTAGATCTACATCAGGGTTTTGTAGATTAAGACTAAAAGCAGTTTGTCTACATGAAGCTTTGTCTACAGATATTGTCCACACCAGACATGACTATGTCTACAATTTGCACAAGCTTCATCTACGCTGCATCTACACTTGATCTACTATCCAATAACAGGGAGTTTCGTCTACAAAGTTCACTTATAGGCAAACAAAGAGTCATCTACCTCTACTTCAAAAGCAAAATCTTGTCTACTTTTTCAATAAATCTTAAATTATATCTACAGCACTGTAGGTATAATTCCTTTCCTTCAACAACAGATTCTGTACACAATATGATCTTTCTACTGATTTCTTAACTTTCTATGGTATAATTGATGCTATTCCTCTGGATTGAAAAAAGGAATTTGTCGCAGAGTTTGAACCGTCTGACACTTTTCGAAACAATCCTGTTATAAGTAAACAGATTGTTAAAATTGTGTATTCTAAGTACCTTGAGTTAGATGTAAAAGCCAAGTTAAAATCACAACTCTCCAAGGAGAAGTGATGTAATATATTTTGGTGTTTGCCGCGAGAGAGCAATTCCAAAGTATTATACTTTAGCTAAGAAAGTAACAGATGATGTAGCTCTTCAAAGCCTTCAGTTTAAAATTCTCAATCGCATCATAGTTACCAATAGATTTCTTTTTCTTAGAAACCTTTCGGAGCATGACAATTGTACCTTTTGTAACCAAGAAAAAGAAACTATCAGACATCGTTTCTTTTAATGTCATAAAGTAAAACAAATTTGGAATAAAATTTTTTTGTAATATGAATTTTACAGAACAAGAAGTAATTCTGGGAAACAGAAATACAGATAAATCTCTTCAGTGATGGAACCTCATTTGTCTTTTAACAAAAAGATACATTTATAATTGTAGATCTGCTAAAAGAAGTCCAACACCGACTGTACTTTTAGAAACGCTCAGGTATTACAGGAAAGTTACTGAATATCATGCAAAGAACGCAAAGACTAGTATTTATATGTAAATGTTGGACAGAATCTTATAAGATTTGTCAAAATTAATGTTTGTTCTTTATCCATGGGTTGTTGTCTGTGTATTAATTTTTCTGCCTTGTCCTGTCGTTTGCTGTTTCAATCTTCAAGCGTCACCGTTTGTATTAAGATGATTTTCAATTGTAATGCTTATATGTTACAGGAAAAAGAATGAATTCCAGAGACGTTATAATTCGTTTGTAGGGCTTTGCTTAGTCTTACGAGAACTTCATTGCCAATAACCTGTATTCCATTGTGGTGTAGCTTATCCTGTCACCCTATTTTTCTTTTTTCTAATGCTCTGTGCGTTGAATAACATTTCCTACGCAGTGCCGACTACCGTAGTCGAAAACGACGCAATTCCTCGTCAGACTGTAATTTCCTTCTTGAGATTTGAGTTACGAATCTAGAGAGTGCAGCTAAAACGTGGAGTAACTTGATTGCGGTACAAAAATCGAAAGATAAGTTATATTCCTGTCGCAAAACTCTGGGCACCCTTTTTGCTGAAAATATGCCTGTACATGTTTTCCTTTCCTATACCTCAAGCAAAATTATTTTCAGCCATCCAGACATGGCCATTTATGTCTACTCAAATCTTAGTCAAACGTTCCATCAAACAGCAAAGAAATGGTGTTTTATTTCGTTTGTGAAAGACCAAGTTGAGACGACATTGCAGAAAATTACTGCAACCCTCTGCGGTAAATTGAGTTAATCTATTCCGAAACATGCATGCTCTATGTTTGTCCAGGCGTTTAATACGGAACCGGTTGTTACCACGGATTGCACAGAATTAAGTTTAACAGAGATGCACAGTACAATAAATTACCCAAAATTCTCTTTGATTTGTATCCTAGAAGGTTACTTTTCTTGTAACTTTTTTCAGTTCTGTATGCAAGCAATAATATGCAGCATCAGAATAATTGATAAATAATATCAAGTAAAAATGCGTTTAGAAATTTCAGCCAAAGTTTACAAATATCCATTAAACAACCATGGAAGTCACGTTCTGTAGGTACTACAAATGCCATACTTTTTAGGCAGCAAGTTATGACGAACTGAAGGGTTCATTCTCTGAGAAAACTTAGAATACAAATTTCTTTTGTAATTTCTATTGGAAAAATCAATATCCCTTTGTTTAAAAAACATGTGCAACTAGTCTACCTACTTTCCATCACATTATTCTGTATGGCTGAAGACACAATCAGTGGAAAACTTTACAAACATGCTATCTCCTCTCTCAATCTTGCATAATTTTCCAAATCATTTAAAAAGAGAATTGAGAAGAATGGTGTCCTTAAAAGAACGGTTTCAGAATTTTTACAGCTAGTCTATGAATTTGTCTACACATGGGAGACCTGGTAGACTTCTCTGGGAAATCTCTGAGGGTACAAATCATAATGAATTATGAGAAATCTACAGTACTGTGAAATGGCTGGGATTTAACTATAAACAGCCAAGAGGGCGCTGTTTAAGTAGCGTTTAAGTGAGGCAAATCTACTTTTTCGAATACTTTGGTCAAAGTTCATAAGTTCCTCTGCAGTCAGTCTGCATTTATTGTAGGAAATTGAACTTGTACTTATCACAAAAAATACTGAGTAGTCATTACAAAAATTCATGCATTGCTTTATCCTACTACAACGACAAATATCTTTTTTTAATTTAAAAAAATACTATGCACAGAAAGAGAGAGAGAGAGAGAGAGAGAGAGAGAGAGAGAGAGAGAAAAGGAAGTAACTACATACACATACTGACACAGTTGCAGTTAGTTTTATAAACCTGTAATAGTTATTTATCACAATCAATAAATCAATTTACTTCCAAATTGACCCTTTTCTACCTTCATTTCTGGCTGGTGACGCATCACGGTACGAAAGTATCCGGACCAGGAGTTTTTGTCTGCTTCTACAGTGAATAGGTAGATTTTGTATAGATTCGGCCGAGAACAGTGTCTTCGTACCTAACTTCAGTGTAATACTTGTCATTCCTGAAGCCTATCACGATGTAAGTATTTTTACCATATACAACTTAAAGAGTTAGAAGCACATATGATCACTGATAACCGCAATGACTCTAATTGCACTAATACATTGCATAAAACAACAACAGCAAAGCTTTACCATTTATTTGATCATTTCTTTTTTCGGTTGTGTGTACTGTCAGTTGGGGAAGAGGCATTTTTTTCTTGGCCTACCATCCCAGGAAGACGAAATTTTTACTGCATTTAATTCGTCAACATTCAGTGATTGGTGTCTCTACATCTGCTTCTTGGCCCAGGTGGCGTTACAGTTCTCTGGGCAAGCAAATGAACAGCTTGTAAAATTGACTCAAGTAGCGTGGCCCGACTCTATTTCCTTGTAGGTCCAACTGAGTTGCCATGTACATGGTCGTTGTTACTGACCAAATCTGAATATACATATAATTATTTTTAGCCCATAATTCTCTCATCCAGGTAGCTTAGCCATAGAGCCATATAATTTTTTACCTGATTATCCCCCGCCAATTAGCGTAGCAAAGTATCAAAGAAATAGTTTATCTGATAAGGTAGGATTTCGCGAACTATTATTCCTGACCTGTACAAGGGTCTGATATCTTATTTTGCGAAGCTTTCGTCATTTTACACATTCAAATCATTATTTTAGACGTTAAGTACGAGGGAGGAAGACCAAACAAGAGAGATATTGTTTTAGGCTTATTGGAAAACAATTTCGAGCCCGATTACTATACAGTTGTCGGAATTTATATTATATTCCCTGTCGCAGAACACTTGTCACTCTTTTTAGGGAAATATATACCTGTATATGTTTTGCTTTTCAAATACTTCAAAGAACAAAGTTCCTCTCTTGAAAATAACTTGTGACGTCCAAACATTACAGACTGTGTCAAATCTGAGTCAAAAGTTGAAATCAAACAGCTGAGAAATAGTGGTTGATTGTCTGCGAAAGACCAAGCTGAATGGCATCGCGAAAAATTACTGCCATCCTCTCCGGTAAACTGGGCAATCGGTTCCAAAACATGTACACTATATCTATGTCCATACATTAGATTAACGCTTGTTATCCCAGATTACACAGAAGCTTAAGTCTAGCAGGGATAGCGGTAATGTAACTAAAAGACAACAAAAAGAGCACAGTTAAAGTGGTAGCTAAGCTAAGCAAATTTTTGGTGTTCAAGGTTCCGTGTTGGAATAGGGAGGTCAAAGTTCACGGGTTCATCTATGGCCATACTGTTCTTTCAATCAATATGGCCGGTTCAAATACATTTCATTTCGTAGGATAGTTTTGTAACACACAGACACCATTTAACTGTTTCCTTATTATTTTGATTAGGGTTGGCAATTAAAATGAACTTTAAAACACTAAACGGAGAGAGAGGAAGTATCCTTGTAGAGACACAGCTGCAGTTAGTTTTACAAAGGTTTAAAAGTTATTTATCACAATAAATCAGTAAATTTATTCCCAACTTGACCCTTTGCCTACGTGCATTTCTGGCTGGTGATCCATCATTGGGCAAACGTAGCTTGACACGGTGTACCTGTGTGATTCTACAGTGTATCTTGCACAGATTCTACTGACAATAGTCTCATCATACCTAGCTTCAGTGTAATACTTGTCATCCCTGAAATCTATCACGATGTAAATATTGTTTCATAGTAGCTTACAGAATTGGAAGTGCAAATTACCTCTGATAATTGCAAAAACCCTTATACACAAATGCATTGTGTATAACGCCAGCTGCATTGTTAATGGGTGATTATGGCTTTGCTATAATCATGGTTAACGCGGGATTTAGGCACGGAGACTAAAGCCCCTCGTGATTCATTCCAGGCCACACACATTGTTGCACCTCATCACTCACTATATCTATCTAGACGTAAACCGGAAACCTTATTCTTATGTATTCTTTGCCGGCGCGCCGCCTTAGGCGGCGCAAATGTTTTTACCAAAAGCAATTCTTATGTTTTTTCCCAGCACTTATGATATAAGCATGCACTACAAAGGTCTACTTTACACCTCAGTACACTCAATGTTTTCCTTCCCTTTTCTGACCCAAGAAATAGTATTTAAGGAATTCTGTTGCAATATCTCAATGGTATAGGCACTATCTAAAGGGGACTATTTGACTTCTGTAAATTGTGAAAATTTAAAACACAAGACAGGAGTCAAGAAACTAGTGTTAAAACCAATATATTGTTCTCTCAATATAAATATGTTAGAAAGATGTACAAGTTGACAATGAAAACTTGAGGAACAACAAATATAATGAAATACAATGTGTGAGCCTTGTTTCTCTGACCACAAAAGATGACATCTTCCCTGAGAACTTACATCGATGCTTGGTCATGTTAATTATAATATGACACCACACACCGGATCGCTCACTATAGAGTCTGTCAATAGTGGCGAACTCTCTCAATAACTAATCTGGCTTCTCCTCTTTGACGATGAAGATGACTTAATAATCTACAACAAAGCGGAGGGGATACAAAACAAGGGAGCGACTGATGAAGGAACCCCATTTTTAGTTCTTAAATACTATTAAGACGAATCACTCAATCAACAAACCAGTTTATCGGGGACTAAGATCACATGACCAGGGTCAAAGCACTATCGATTCATCGGTGTCTCGCCATGTATTCGGACGAATGTGGGGCGGAGGGGGTCATTAAAAAAAATGAAAACTTCAGGGGGCGTTACTCAAAGTGTGGAGAGGAAGAGGGGGTGGGTTACTCAATGTTTTGTGCAAAATACAATGAAACACATATCAGATTGCAACATTCCACACATCCATTCCTCAAAATTTTCAATGCGAACGCAGGGCACCCCCCTCTCGTGCTCTCCCCTTGTGTCTTCTAACAGTTTTCCTGGTAAAAGACAAATTTTAAAAATACCTCTCGGATTGCACTACACTGCACCGTGGCGCACATCAATTTCTAAAAATTTTCACAGGATCCAGAACAAAACTGAACTGTTGTGAATTCATCCTTTACTATCACAGAAACATGTTTTAATTTACCTAAGTTCAATGACCATTTTGACAGTTAAACATACCATATTCATGCTTTCATTAGAAGCTGGCAGCTGGAGAAATGACACAAGAAGGTCACAGATTTTCCGTTCCTGTATATTTATTTATCTTCAGTCTCTGGCAAACAGAACTGTTTTTCACAAATTGTATTGTCATTGTTTGGTTGTTGAATATTGTGACTCACTGATCATGCAAAAAATGTAAAAAATATCAGTGTTTAATGTCATTTTCAAACAGTTTTTCGAGTGCAAAATAAACTGAAACTCCTCTCAGATTGTACCATTAAACACATCAATTTCTCAAAATTTCTAATACGAGAGCGGAACCCCCCTCTCGTGCTCTCCCCCTTGGGGTATTCTAACAGTTTCACTCAGTAAAAAATGTAAAAACACCTCTCAGATTGCACCAGACTGCACCATTGCACACATCAATATCTTAAAAATTTCCATGCAAGATAGGGTAAAGCCCCTGTGACACTTTCCCCCTAAGCCTCTCGCGTGTTCTCCCCCTGTACTTTCAAATTCTGCCCTGTCAGATATCCTAGTGAAAACCCTGTCATAATGCCCATCCAAATTAAACAATATACTATATATGGTTAGATACTTTGTGAGCTTTTATATCTTTATTTTATTGTGACTTTGAATTTCATTTTGACGGGTTCAGCTTTTTTGAGCTATCATGAGATAACCGATGATAGTCCAGCAGGGTACACCATGACTTGAAAGGTCTTTACTGTTGCTGTATTTCGTAAATTTTACAATTACATGTATTGGTATTTAATTTTTCTAAGTGGGGGGGGGGGGTTCAGTCAAAATTTCAGAGTTAAAGAGGGAGGTTACTCAAATTCATCATGGTTGGCGAGGGGGGAGTAACTCGAAATTTCGGAGTTTTGGGCCGTAAGTAATGATGGCTCCCTTATATACCACGCATTACAAACTTGATGACCAATAAAAAATTGCACTGCTACTCCATTTAAAAAAAAATAATTGATCCAGGTCTGACAGTAGAAAAAAATGCTGTCACTCTGACAGGAAAAAAAATTTGCTCCCATACCCACTTGCTCCATACCCCCCCAGAAATCAAATGGTTCTCCCCTAATCTACTTGCATCATACCCTATGAGTCATCACCCACTCGCATATCTGCAACTCAACGCCATGCTCCCGCGCATTCTGGCTTCCAACACGATCAAGTGCACATCGTCAAACTCCCACCCACGCTCCATAAAAAAGAAAAAAACACACACATACATTTTAACAAACAAACGCATCATCGCTGCAGGGTAATAGCTCACAAATAAAGACAACTGTAATTTTTTCATGCTTGTACAGCTTAAACTCAATAAAGTTCCATGGGTTTACTGTCATGGACCAGAGTGGGTGCCAGGTAGCATGTTGCCCGATGTGCGGTTGGATCCTGTGAGGGACACCATACCGCCTTTTAGGCCGCCACGACGCCTCGACTCCCACGCCAAGGCAGTACGTGCATACCCTGGTAACATGCTGCCCTCCCCTGAGGCCACTCAAATCTGCAAGTGGCCTCAGGGGAAAGGTAGTGACGATGCTGGGATGTGCCATCGCCCCTGGATTTTGGCCAAACCTTTGTCTCCGTGTCGGTTCTTTGTGTTAATATTTATTTTCGACTGTGTGTACTCTCAGTTGGCAAAGAGGCATCATTTTCTGGGCAAACTATCCCCAGAATTTGGAAATTTTGCCATTTTTTATTTCGCAACTTTCAGTAAATGATATCTCCACACCTATCTTTTTCAGTTATAGTGCCCTAACTTGTCAATAATGCACCATTTCCTTGTAGGTCCGAGAGCGTTACTGTCAAAGTGGCTTACATAGTTACCACTTTCAAGACACGGAATTTTGCCGGTATACCCTCCGCACCTTCCCCGCCCATTAGCGAAGCGCAGTATCAAACAAACAATGATCTGATAAGAATGAGGTTCGCAAAATGTTAGTCCTAACCCGTAGAATGGTTGAACAGCTTATACAGCTCGGTTATTTTGCGAAGCTTTCGCCATTTTAAAAAGTCACATCATTTGGGGGGGGGGGGTACAGAAATATGTGAAAGTCTGTCGCGATCATTCAGTTCAATGCGGTTTTAGTCCAATGCGGTTTCATTTCCAGTGGTACTAAGAAAAGATCGTGAAAGTCTCAATGACAGAACATATTTAAGATTGATTGCAGTACCATAGTCGGAAGATTTATTGTGCCCTGTCGCAAAACACTTGGCATGCCTTTTGATGAGAATATACCTGTTCATGTTTTCGTTCTCAAATTCCAATAATTCTAAGAACCAACTTTGTTATGGGAAAAATAACTTTAGACGTTCAACCATGACTTTATATGTCAAATCTTAGTCAAACGTTGTCATCAAACAGCTAAGAAATGATGTTTATTTTGTCTGCGAAAGACCAAGCTGAGATGACATTGAAGAAAATTACTGCCACCCTCTCCGGTATATTGAACAATCAGCTCCAAAACATGTAAAGACAGCCAGAAGGGCTAAGGTGGGCACATTTTCAGTGTTCAAGGTGTCAAGTTGGAATAATGAGGTCAAAGTTCATGAGTTCATCCATGGTCATACTGTTCTTTCAGTCGATGTGGCTCGGTTCAAATACAGTTAATTTCATAGGACAGCTTGTTCGCTTGTTTCAATCTTCTGAATCGTATATTGCCATATTTTGGTTTTTTGCATACTCTTAGGGAATTGAATGCAGTAATTCCATGCTGTAGATACGCTTACAATCCAAAACAGATCTTTCTCGACCGCAGTCCTGTGATTCTTGCAAAAACCATAGGAGTCAGAAAAACGATGATTTGTGATTGTGCTATATTCTCAGTAATCAATTGAAGTGATATTTCCATCAAAGACATGTAATAATTACCAACTTCACTGCTCGTTTTATCTTTATCTGAAATAGTTTGAAAAGGTTTGAAAAGGGAGAACAAAATATATTATATATTTACCTGCAATGGTTATTTTTACCAAGCCCTAGCCTCAAATCAACATACGTAACTGCAAGGTTTGGATATATTAAACTTAAAGATTAAATTTCCTGTGGTCAAAGATTAATTTTTTTTTGGAAAGAAATTACTTTTTAACACTTTTAGCACACATTCTTTACAGGGTCATTTATTTCAAGGAAAAGATGCCTCTTAAAAAATTATTTAACCGGGCTTTTAATATTTTTTTCAATACTATGACAGTTATCGGTCGCGAGGTTTCACAATAACAAAATCATTTTTAATTTTTGAATGACTAAAGCGATTTTGACCAGATAAGTATTTTTCACCATTTTCAAAGCACTCGTTGGAAATTGCAGTACAAAATTTGATAGTGACTTAATATGTTCTCTTTGTATACATTTAACTTACAAACGCCAGGTTATGCATTTCACATGCACCTAGGTCAGCAAGGAAATGCATCGTTACTACTTCCAGATTGTTATTTTTTATTTCTGCATTATTTAATTTCTTTCCACATTGAACTATCTTTAGGCAGTTTATACTGTAGCTTAGAATTTTTCTGATTGAGCACTCATGCCTCTACATCATCAACTATTTGCCAAAAAACTCCATGCCAAAAACTAATTACCTTACCTGGCCAAACATTGGAGAAGCTACAGCGTCATTGACGGTATTTTTAATAAATACGAGCGAAAAATTACTTTTCCTCTTCCTTTTACGTGGCATAGGTTACACATTCACCTGGAGATATTTCCAAATGTAGTCTTGTGACTAACTGATCAGTATGATGTCAAGGTTTGATCGCTCAATTTTGGTCAAAATTACATCCTTCAGAGCGACAGGAAGAAAGTTCGAAAACTATGTAGTGATAAAATTTAATATCGTCATTTTGTAGTCGATACTAAGATTAAATTTTTTTTTTGCGAAAAATCATAAAAATTATACTTTCGATAGATATGCATTTCAAGTAGGATATACAGCACTTTTAAATATGCTAACCCTAATACTAACCCCAACCCTAATTCTAAATCCCTCAAAAAGTTGTATTTGATGTGCTTCTTCCAAGGGAGGTCCGCGATTAAAGTGATTTCCAGGGGTGGGGGCCAAGAGGAACTCTTGCCGAGAAATGTTACAAAATTAGTGTGATGACTTTCACGCTCGCTGGAAAGGGGCTATTATTCCATGCAACGGCAAAAATCACCCGGAAATACAGAAGCAGACTTTGCGTAAAGATTCGACGAACGTTCAAGACGATTGCCTCGGACTACAGCCAACGGTCAAACTGGTGACATGCATATAATTACGCATGCTCAAGCGAATGTCCCGTGACATCAAAAGAGTCTGTTGACCCTTTCCTGCCTTCATTTTTAGCAGGTGACGAATCACGGGCAAAAGTAGCCGGATCAATTGTTTTAGACTTGTTCTACGGTGTTCATTGCACAGATTGCATAGATTCGGCTGAAAGGAGTGCCTGTAACCTCCACAAATGTAATAATCTCCACAAATGTAATATCAACCACAATTGTAATAAAATCAACCACAAATGTAATAAAACAGTCAACCATAAATGTAACAACCTGCAACAACAAATGTAATAAACAAATTCACCATAAATGTAATAAAACTCAATCACAAATGTAATAAACTTGAACTTGCATATGTGATCATTTGTTTATCAATGCCCTGAGTAAATGATAACTTTAATAAGACTAGTGTAATGTTATTGCATACTTTCCTGAAACTAGGTTTCCTTTCCGATACACAGAATAGAATACTTTGAGAACGCTATCAGAAAACGGCGAGGTACTGATCAAACCGTTAGATTATATGGAAGTGGAACAGCAGTTCTCGACACTGATAATTACATAATAAGGAAGCGTCAAAATAACTCGTCAACCAGTGATACCACACAAAGTTTATGACAGATGACTCATAATAACAGAGACATATAAAACCTTATAACAGAAACTTACGACACAAAACCTGTTTACGAGAACATATATTTCAATCTAGTAAAAAACAATACGAACACTACCTTGAACACAGTAGAACAAAATTAGACATCCTGGCATCCCTAGTGAAGGAACAAACTTCAAGTGGGACAACATAGGAATACAGACAATCTATCGATTATTCCACACAATTTATCCACTGAAGACGAATTTGAGGCAATTGATTAAGAAAGTACGGCAATTTTCGATAAAACGGCGTTAAAGGATTGTAGTGTTATACAGTCTTCCCCACTCTGGAGTAGAAACTGCACTGACATTCAGATTACAGCTGTGTCTCGCCATGACCGATCAGTTCTTTACACAAAACAGGGAAACGTAAAATACACTTTCAAATATGCAAAACACACTAAACGCAAATTAAGAAACAATTAAGAAATGAATAATGTGATGAGTTGCTTTCCTTATTACATAGATAAATACTTAAGGGCTAATTCCTCAATTGCAACGACAAAATAGATTTATTACATTTATGGTTGACAACTATTACATTTATGGGTGATTTTTTAATTAAATTTATGGTTACCATTTATTACATTTATGGTTGGTGTTTTTATTACATTAATGTTGATTTTTGTTACATTTATGGGTGCATTTTATTACAATTGTGGTTGATATCGCATGTGTGGAGATTATTACATTTGTGGAGGTTACAGTGCCTTCATACCTAACTTCAGAGTAATTCTTGTCATTCCTGAAACCTATCACCATGTAAGTATTTTTCACCAAGTACAGCTTAAAGAATTAGATGACGACTGATAACTGCAGAAGCTCTTGCACCGATGCATTGCATATGACACCAGCTACTGTTTATTTGTTCATTTCTATTTTTGGCTGTGTATACTGTCAATTGGAAAAGAGGCATTATTTTTGTGGGCACACCATCCAAGTAAGTTGAAAATTTTATTGCATTTTATTCGTCAACTTTCGGTGATTGATATCTCTGCGCCTGCTTCCTGGCACGAGTGGAGTTACAGAGCTCTGTGTTTGCCACTACACATGGTGCAACATTGTCTCTAGTACCGTGGCCCGAGACCAACTACTTCCTTGTCGGTCAGACAGAGTTTCCAAGTACGTGGTCATTTTTACTGACCAAAACGTCTATACATATATTTTTTTCTGTAACCAACTATTCTCTCATCCCGGTACTTAAATATTTTTCACCTTTGAGATACTGAACTCTACCGGAATACCCCCCGCAAAAGTCTTGCATCAATGCATTGTGTAACAACACCAGCAGCAAGGTTTTGTCATTAATTTGTTAATTTTTGTTTTCAGCTGTGGGTACTGTCAGTTGGAAAAGAGGCATTTTTCTGAGCGGAGCTTCCTAAGAATTTGGAAATTTTATTACTTACTGTAAATGATGCCTCTTAAGTTATAGTGCTCTGGGCTTGTCAATAAATTACATGCGAAAACTGACTGAAGACCATGTTCCGACACCAACTATTTCCTTGTATGTCACGGAGTAAATGTACGGATATATATATATATATATATATATATATATATATATATATATATATATATATATATATATATATATATAAAACATGCCTCGCACGTTTTACACAGGAAATCCGGTTTTTAGAAAATAATGCTTGAAAATCGATAATCGGCATAACAATGATTTACAAAATCAATGCGCCATTCGACGATTGAATTGTTCTATTTTTAACTGATTTTCGTCTGACATGGAAATATAGGACATGATTGTCATTAGCAAATAAACCCAAACATATTTTGAGTGAAAACTATGTAAGATAGGTATGTTATAAAAAGATTATAGCCCAAACATGTACCCATGGGGTAGGAGGCCATTTGCCCTCCTCATGTAGGGCAAATGGTCACCTATCCTCGGGCACATAGTCCCTTGTGTGGGCTGTAATATATGATATATACATGTTCGCGAGCTGTTAGTCCTGGCCTGTAGCATGTCTTAATAGAAAATGCAACTCAACTGGCTTATTTGGCGTGGCCTTTGCCATTTTAAACAGTCAAATGTTTACTACTGAAGACACACACACACACACACATATATATATATATATACATATATGTATAACCGAGAAGTAATATATATATATATATATATATATATATATATATATATATATATATATATATATATATATATATATATATAAGTATACAGATGTCCTCGTGGCAAATTACAGTGCTCAATGCTAAAGCAGAGCGTTATAAATAATAACACAAAATTACTTCAAGTACAAAGTAATGATATCTGTTCCTTAAGTTTCATGCATCCTGCAATCATCAGACAGAAGAAGTGAAAGGATTCTTAACTCGACAGTCTCATATGTATATGATCGGGAAGTACCATTCTATTTGTTGGTGGTGTTAAAATTTGATAAATAATATTTGTTTGGTGGCGACATTTTGAAACCAACTCCAAAATGTCGCCGCCAAAACAAATTTCATTTATCAAATTTTAACACCGCCTAAGTTTTTATCGAGAGAGCGGACATTACTGTGGGAAATTGAAAAAAAACGAACCATGTTTGGTAGCGATCAAGTCACTGAATTCCTGGGAGGAATAAGCTTTGCAGTTTTCAAGTGTTTCGTCTTGATTGCAATATCTCATGGAATTTTCATAAACTCATTACAAGGAGGTAAAACATCAAATAGTTACCAGGATCAGACGATTTTTCATAAATCCCATTCTGTATTAATGACAATCAATGGGGATCCATGTTGTTTACGTACGTAGATTCGCCCGTTGTAAGTCCATAAGAATTTGTACCTGACAGTTTTACGTCTCTCGTTTGCTTTGCCCATCAGACTTCGTCGCTTGTTAGTGAGATTTTCCTTGATATGCTTTTTTCCCGTGTATCTTAAGTTGTCAGTTCGTCGTGTTTCTTTTCTTTCGATTATTGTATATTTTGTTACGTGCCTTCCTGCTGTTAAATTTGATGATAATGGGTCTATCTTCTCTTTCCTGATCCCAAATCCTATGCGCGATTTCTATATCCTTCTCGCTTATATCAGTGTCAATTACCTTTAGGACTTTCAGGGCGATGTGATTAGTATTTTCATTTGGCATCTGAGGTATTCCTTGTATTTCTAGGTCCACCAGTCTACTATATTGATTGTGTTCACCCATTTTCTTTTCCATCTTACTCATTCTTCTCATCAGATCTTCATTTACCTTTTTCAGCTCTCTGTTTTCTTCTTCAATCTCGTTCATTCGATCCCGGGTTTCTTCAAAAGTTGCGTTGAGATTCTCTAGTGATGTTGTTATTGTCTTCTTGGACTCGTTGATTTCGCGGACAGTCTCCAGCTGATTTGGTAGCCACTAAGTTGCGTCTTGATCATTTGGAGTTGCTGCGATGTAGAATCAGGCGTGTCGTTATCCAAATCTTCACCTGGTGCATCTGGTGATATTGCCACCTTTTGTTTGCCTTTGCATTTTCTACACAAAGAAATGTCATCTTGGTTGATGCTTACATTCTTTGTTCCACCATAATCGTTGCAATTCGGCATGGTTCAAAAATGTGCAATGTATGGTAGTTAACAGCGGTGCAGTAGACAGTTGAATAAGATTTCTGCAAACCAGTCAGAACGTGCTCAGAGGAATAGCAAAGTGAAAATGTCCGATTTCAGTGGCTATACGAGGAAGAACCACTAAGAAACTTCCTCACGTCGGTCCGGGAGTCTTCACACACTTGCTAACCAAGTTTTGGCCCAAACTGGAGAAAATTTAACGCAAAATTTGCTATTTCTTACGGACATGATGCAACGACGATGCGACCCACGCCATAGCCCCCCTTTTCTATATGTAGGTATATCACCTGTTATGACCCAAACATGACCACCTATATGTCTGCAAATCACCTGCCATGAGCAGCTTTTTCAATTTGTAGCTGCCATATTCATGCTGGTGATTTGCCCTGAGCTGCATGTCATCTTTGACGAGCTGCAGCGCAGAGCGTTTCCTAAATGTACCAGATATGCTAAGTAGGAGCCATCTGCCGGATGTGTGACAGAGTTATATTTACAGATTTGCAACAGCTCACTGATAATCAATAGGTTCTGAAAGGGCTCTTTAGGAATTGTAGAACATTGCTTTGCAGCTACTCATTTGATTATGAAATCCACTTCAGTTTAAGGTTATGTATTAGAAAAAGATATCGAATAGTCATTTAGACCATTAAAATCTTTATTCAAATTTCGTTTCTCAGATGTTGATCCTTCTGATTTTCTTGTCTTTATAATCCGTGGCACTTTGCGGCCACTCCATTTCCTAATTTAGGTATTCCATTAGAAAATAGAAATTAGGCTAATAATCAATTTTTAAACGTTTCTTCACGTTGATGAAGCGCATTTTGGTCCTTTTCGAAATGAAAAAGTTTTCAATGATGGTGAAATTATGAGAAATTGGTAAAAACCCCTGTGAGGATGGTACTTTGCGGCCAATCAGTATTTCATTTGTAAAAGTCATCGTAAATGTTAGTTATCTTAGAAACGTGCCTATTTTCATTTATGTTAAGTAACTCTGTGCAGTGCGGTTTTCACCTTTCAAAACTGCAAGCGGGATTGGCGACTGCAACCTAATTTCCAAATTGCCATTTTCCGATTTCCTATTTGAGTTTGGGCGTGATCTATGCTAAGGAGAGGCGGAGCATGAGATGAGTTATGATGGCATCTAAATTGATACATGTTAGCTGTGGAAACGCAGCTATCTGTTGGCGGGGGTAGCGTGCGTCACTCTGCGGGTTATACCCCGATGATATTGATAATGATGATGATTATATATTTAAAACTGGGGAAAAATAAAAATATATTTGGACTCAGTAAACTTGTTGTTGTTGTTTTTATTATTATTGTTGTTGTTGTTGATGGTATTTGCAGAAAAGAACAAAGTGTGCGCTGCAAAATCCAATACAGCCTATAAACTTTATATATATATATATATATATATATATATATATATATATATATATATCACACCAAAGTCTATATATATATATATATATATATATATATATATATATATATATATATATATATATAT
>LD343064.1:41394-82409 GCA_001465055.1 Ptychodera flava | reverse complement strand
AGAGAGAGAGAGTCAGCCAGTCAGGCAGACAGACATACAGCAGACGGACAGACAGAGATGCAGCAACAATAGTGACCATTGGTGTTAACAGTTCCATTAATGACCTGAAATTGTCAAAATCGGAAAGGTTTTCAATTAGATACGAACTTAGTATCTGTCGTCAGACTCTAATGAATGGGAATATCTATAAGAGTTTCAATGACATGTTATGGAATTTAATTGAGTGGACAAGGTAAGAAAAAATAAATAAAGCCTTATCACGATACTTATGTGCGTGGCGGAATAAGAGGGGTGTTTCTTATGATTTTTTTCCGTCAGTTGTGAAAATCTTGGTGTTAAGTACTTCTCAGTATTCGATTGCTCCTCTGTATCACCAATTTGTTGCGAGGCATCTGCATTTATGTGGCTTGACTTGTGTTGTGTAAGTTATTCGATTTCGTGTAGTGAAATCTGACGCAATATTAAAAGGCCAGCAGCTGTAATATGCTTTATGCTTTCATATGTGTGTGCAATTGTGTGTTCGCGCGCACTTCCGCATGTATGTATGATTAACTGATTGACTAACTGCTGAAGACGAATGTAAATATTGATAAATAACTGAATAACTGAATAAATAAAAAAATCTCAATGAAAGGATATATTCATAAATTGATGCCGTCGAAAGTCGGAGAGGAAGGAAAACTGCAGACCTGTGCTCAACACAAAACATAACTTAGCGATACAATGAGAAGAAGCTTTCTCAAACCTGTATTAGTCTATATGGGTAACAGTGACAGTAATACAATGAAATATTGAAGGATCGTTTGAAAACATTTGGTTTTCACAGGTTCTCCTGACCCAGCGACAGAAGTAGAAGTTATTGACAGACGGGAGGCCAATTTGAGTGTACAATGGACTGCAGGCAATGATGGTGGCAGTCAGCAGGTCTTTCACTTGGAATATATTCAACAAAGTATGTTTGACGTTTTCGACAATTGTTATCCGTTAGGAGCGACAACAAATATGACGACGAATACGTATGACACAATTACTGACCTAACTCCGATGACGTCATATTTCATCATTGTTGTCAGTAGGAATGACATCGGTTGTGCAAGAAGTCATCCGATTGTTGATTCTACTTTACGTGAGTGTGCACTTTAGTATATACTCCAATTCGATCAAATTGCGAAACGTAATTGGTCAAGGTGTTCTTTTAATCGACGTGTATGAGCGATTTTTACAATATTAACATGTGTTTTTGTTTACGTCTTTAATCAGCTTCACGCTCTTAGTTGTGTAACGCCCCTCCCTGTAGAGATTTTATCTTGAAGCGTCCCTCACGTGGCCAAGGCGTGTGAAGTTCATTGACTCAGATCGTACGAGAAGCAGATAAGAGATAGTGTGATAGTTTAATTAATTATTGGTTAAGATTTTATTGAGAACAATCGAGAATGGGATATTCCATGGTGTGATCTTATTTAATCTTAAGAAACAATCAAAGACTGGCGGGAAAATTACCACGTGATAACTTTTGTAATTATGTAAGTTTGAAGATGTATTTAACTTTGTAGAGAGTTTTAGACTGAGACTTGAGATCAGACCGTTGACAGTGAACGACACGGTCGCCATCTTGCAATAAAGTATAAGGTTGTGTTACAATCTACATCTTGGTATGTCGGCTTCAGTTACTGAAAGCTTTACGATCCAGACTGGTACCTCTCAACTCGTAATTCCCCTAACTACGAGCGCAACAGTTGCACAACACACCAGAGCCACTCCACACAAGCCAGACACTGAGACATAAAGAAATCACCACGCTCTGCAATGTCAGGTATGTTTCTTTTGTATTCCTGATGAACAAGTGAGCGTGAAAGTTCAGGAAGGTTTTGAAATGTTTTCTTGTCCAGTGTCAGTATATCTACATATTAAACAATTTTGGGAATTCCTGATTGACACAATGATATGCTTTCTGTTACTGAAATCGGTCTAAGCATTGCCATCCCATTTTTTACAAATGAAAAGACTGATGAAATACGGTGTAATAGAGAACATTCTTATCACATTATTCCTCAACAACAGAACGAAAGGAAAAGTGCTATCACAACTTTGAAAATACCACAAAGCTACAAATGGAAACAATAGACGCATGCCGAAACAATTTATCTAAACACTATAAAGGAAATGAGCTAGAAGTAATAGAACACAACATATTACATTACGGCTACTGATAATTCATTCAAAGACGACCAAACGCGTTGAAAACGGACCAAATCATAAAGAAGCAATCATCTCCTTATCAATAAGAGACTTACAGAAGGAACAATGTTTACAGAGTAAACAAGTAAACTTCAAATGTGAGTTGAAAAATAGAAAAGTAAACGTGAATACAAATGTACATTGGAGAGGGCATAATTTTAAACATTTACGAGGAAAAAGTCAGTACACATTTAGTGATACAGTATCTCGTCGGCAGTTAGTGATACTGTATCTTCGACGGTCATATAAAGACGGTTGAAAACATTGAGCACTGAAAATAAGAAACCATTCATCCATCCATGACTCATTTTATATTCTAATGATACATGGGGGATACTATGCAGCAACTTGTTATTTACATTTACTTCAGCAATCATCATTCAAAAGTTTTGAAAAGATTTAAGTCGCTGTTTCATTAGAAAAAATTCATCACACATCAGTACATTATTTTCACTGATAGAGAAGAAATTATCAGTACTTGCTGTAGTTCTTTAAAACTCGGAGGCCTCCCTTAGTTGTTAGAAGACAAAAGAGTAGAAAATTACTACATTCTGTTCACGTTTTCCCTATTTTTTGTTCCGTTATACTTGAGGCAACAACGTTTGAAATCGGTTAGTTAAATTGTTTACTGCTATATCTATATGCACGCGTTTTTACAATTTCCAGCATAGTTTTTATGTTTGCGAGTGTTTCAGGGATGAGGATGCCTTGTAACAAACCGTAATTAGAATCGCTATGTTGAAAAGGTTCCAGCGAAACAAAACACACAGTTGAATCCAATCAGGAATTTCACAAATAAATTGAACATATAAGTTTATATGATACTGGTCTAACAGGTCAGTACCCAAAGCTACCTGAACTTTCACGCTCTCATGTACATCAGGAATGAAGGGAATAAAGAATAAACACATATGACATTGCGAAGTGTGGTGATTTGTTTGTTTCTCTGTCTAACGTGTGTGGAGTGGCCCTGGTGTGTTGTGTAATTGAGAGAATGTAGCTGAATAAAGGTGTAAACAAGAGCATACCAAGCCTTGCTGTGTTAATGTTGTAAATTCGCTGATGCACGTCGATTAAAGAACACCTTTGCTAATTAGGTTTTGCAGCTTTATCGAATTTGAGTGAAAGTATATTTGTATATATTGATATGAATCTCAGCCGTTCGCTCTCGTAAAAGATACGTCTGATCAAAAAAACCACAAATAGGCTCACATTTCCCATTGATTTTGATCTATTTTGAAAGATAGATTATCGACATCTATAAATCAGAGATTATAAAAATAAATAATTTCACTTATATGCACTCCGAAATAATCACACAGCAGCAGATTTGCTAAGCTTTTGTAAATCAAAGTCATGATATATTTTCTCGAACTCCTTTCTTTTTCAATATACGATAGTATGGTTTTTTTTTCGGAGTAACACTACGTAAAAGACCTTTCAGTTTTATATAATATTTACACTTGGGTGTAAGTATGAGTGTGGACAAAAGAGATATGCTTTTGAATACATATCGTTCTCTATAGCAACCTTTAAATTATTTTTTACGATTTGCTTGCAGCTAAAACACCTGCTAATTACGAAGGTGAGCATTCCTTATTGAAGATTTACATTAAGTAGACGAATGGTTACAGATCACGAATGTACCATGTTGTTATGAGAATATTGGAAAAAAACATTTTTTGGGAAGAAATTTTCAAGTGTTACAAAAAATATGTGATTTACTCAAGAGGTCCATGATTGTTCAGATGAACGTTTGCAAACAGCATCGAAGTACATATTCTGTGACAACAGAGCCTGTCATAATTGATCCATTAGGCCTATTATTACAAATTATATTATAGCTTTGTCAATACCAGTGAATTTTGTGACGTCATATCGACACATTAATACTGATAATGTATTCCATTATTCAGCGTTGCGGCCCCACAGCGAGCAAGTTTTTCTTTTGAAAACGAAAAAAGGACTGCGCATTTAAAAGGAGGGAAAATATCGGATAAACCATGTAATACACTAAACTATAAATCTTGATAATGGTGCACAATATCGATAATAATGTCTTATTGTACGATTTATCACAGTTTTTTGAGTCCTCACGCATGCACTTGTCGTCTGTCTGGCTGGCGCTCAGCATATGCAGTCCCCGTCCGATACGCTGGTTGTACTACTACGGTTGTTTACAACATGGTTCGCTTCGTTGCCATATAGGTGAAACAGATCTCAGTACGTTTGCAAACTCCTAGACGATACTGGGTTTGACACATGGCATATTGTGTATGTCAGTGGCCATGTAAACTATGCAAGCGTGAAAGGCTACACGAACCAGCCGTAAACGGGCCAACAACGGCAGCTTACTATCATCAACCTTGACCGGAAGTGTCTATGGAAATTACTACGGAGCCATTCAAAGTATCGGTCCAAGGTCAGCTACTACCAACAATCATGACGACCGTGGACTCTCCGTTGATCTAACATCTCGGCCACCTAATTCTGATGCACTGACTGTAATCGGAGACAACTTTCATTCATCGTTTTTTTCTGTTTGTCTGTGGTTTTACCTTGCCTTGTTCTCGATATCGCGACGGTACGGAAACCCTCAAGTATGTTTGTCAACTGTACCTTTCAAGCACCCGTTAACGTCAAGTTTTCTCGTTCGCCGAAATAAAATAGCTCTTCTCAAGAAGCCATCGAAAATCAAATTTATAGACACCATTATTATTGAAATATAAACATTAGAATAACAATGTTGAACTCTGCTGATATCGTTTGCAATGAATGCTGTACTATTAGTGACATAATAATGATCGTATTGATCAGCTGATACCATGGCATGCAGCTCGCTGATCATGCTGATGTCGATGCATGAACATTCCGTTTTCTTCATCTCTGGCATTTCACCGTGTCGGCTTTTTGAATGGCATGATATTTAAAGGTGATGTTTCAAGTTTGATATAGACGGTAGGGATGCAGTTCCTTTTCATTTCCTTCGAAAATACATCGTTTTTTCAATTCAAAATTGAACCGTGAAAGTGTTGGTCATTTTTTGTGCTGAACGTGCGTGTTCAGTGCAGTGCAGTGTGGAGTGCATGTGATGTGTACAGAGTCAGGACGCCCACTGGCTTCAAACTCCGTTTAAATTTCCTTTTTTATTCGTTTTCTACTACTACAAATTCACTGGCATTGCCAAAACTATAAAATAATAGCAATAATGCACACCCTCCCGGCCCATAATGGGCTCAAGCAAACTTTGCACTCCATAATGTACTCGGCTTCGCCTCGTACATTATGTCGTGCAAAGTTTGCTTTCGTCCATTATGGGCCTGGAGTGGGTGCATTATTGCTTAAATAATATTTTAGTTTGTTTTCGGTTTAGATATCAAGTTCAACCAGTATACTGGAGAGCTCTTAATAATTGCACCAGTTGGTTCATGCATAAAAGTGGACAAGATAAGGGGTAAAGATAGATGGACAAGTCTTACATTCCACACTGCTAACGGAACCTGTGATGTTCGTGTTTCATACACAATAGAGGACTCTGCTTTGTTGAGAATATACTTCTGCATCAGTGACTACACAGATTGCGGTGATCCCTACGAAACTGAATGTGAGTAATACGTCAGTGCGTGCGTGCCTGCACACATATACGTGCACACGTAGAGAAAAGCTATTCTAGCTGTTATTCAAATTTCTGTCCGACGATAACAGAAATGCATGGCATGCAGCGCCACCTTACTATGGTACTGATGAAATACATCCTTTGAATACTCTAGATTTTCTAATATTTGTCAATACCATATTCCTTACTTTTTAAATGAATGGTGCAGTCTTCCTAGTCTTCAGATTGCCAACAAAAGTGCATCGTTCAATTGACGACCTGTCTGTTCCGTATCTGCTACATGCTCTGATATATTAAATTATTATGTACTCGTATATATATATATATATATATATATATATATATATATATATATATATATATATATATATATATATATATATATATATATATATAAAGTATCTTTATAACCGTCACAGGCAGCACCCTGATTTGGCAAACTTTTGTTATCTATGCCTTGCTATCATGTGTTATCATTTACTAATACAGCAGCTGGCCCGTCAACACGTTACACTTCACTTTTTCTTGCTTTACAACGGTGGGTCCGCTCAAGATGACTTTATGGAAGTAGATAAACATACAATCGTGAGAACTGAATATTCACAAAGCGATCAAAATCAATTTACCTTAGAACTGGCATGCGGTTTTTGTTTTATTATATCTCCACGTATTAAGTGCTAATTAAAATTAGGCTGTTGGTATCAATATAATACCAGGTCCTTTAAAATGATAACTAAATGGAAAGATAATATAATCTTCTCAATTGTAACAGTTTAACCACAGGAAAACAAACAGGATTATGTGTTATTTTATATTAGTGATTCCCGCAATTAATTTTATAAACCCTTCTTGTTGCGTTATCATTTGTACATAGTTCAAGTGAAAGGGAAATCGAACACTGGTGCCATAATTGTTATATCCCTAGCGACTGCTCTCCTGCTAGCTGGTCTCTGCGTTGGCATCTTTGTATATGTACGAAAAAGAAATTCCAAAGGTAGGCAGGGTAAGTCAGTGGATCATTATCTTGATAATGATATCAAAGTGCTACATGATGTGACAGAGTATTTGGCTTTGATGTGTTGCTCTTAATAGCGTCCCATATAAGTTCAATCATTATGTCGCGTCAGTATATTTGCATAAGTGTTAATGAAATTAAAACGTACCTTAAACATATATAAAGAGTATTCAATCTTTGTAAGTCGGCATAGTACTGTTGAGTAACTGTGCGTCTAATGTTGTTCTTACAGACACAGAAGATAACGTCCGGTAAAGTACAGACGTTTTTATTTACTTATTTTTTCGTTCCTCTCTCTTTATAACCAATCGAATGTTTACAAGCAATGTTTAGTATGCATTTAATGTCCTTCTCTTTTTTACCCCAGAGAAGT
This sequence comes from Ptychodera flava, assembly GCA_001465055.1. NCBI lineage: Eukaryota > Metazoa > Hemichordata > Enteropneusta > Ptychoderidae > Ptychodera > Ptychodera flava. The sequence continues at coordinate 75,167 of LD343064.1, read as the reverse complement.
TTACGAAATTCCTGACACAGTCGCTCTGGATGACTATATGGATCTCGTTCCACCAAAAGATAAGCCTGGTAAGAATCATGAGCTGTCTCGTAATAAGAAGGAGTGTAGAACGCTCTGAGTTGTCGTAAAAATATACATTACTTTTTATCGACTCATAGAGTGTGCAAAAACCATTATGAGACTTCGTCTGTCAGTTAAGGTTGGATTAGAGTTAGAACATTCTTATGTTTGCGAAACTGCATTCATTTCTAGATAAAGGGTTGTAAATCGTTTATCACTTACTCTAATTCGAATTGTGTGATACAATGCCATTAATGTATTAAGTGTCTTTCTCTTCGAAAACAGGCACAGGCGTAGACAATGAGTTGAGTATTTTTTGTACTTACTTAATTAAGCCTGTTTTCTTATATGTGTTCGGATGAAAATTCCCAGCATTTATGTTTTGACTGTAAAATACCATTATAAACAATCTGTTGGATATTTTATACTACATAATTATTTTTGCAATCACAAATAAAATATAGGAGAGATGAAACTGTTCCAAATAAGAAGAGTTACAAACCTGGCGTATTTTAGGTTTTTCAAAGTCTCAGTATATTCCAAACACTCTTTACTCTTCACATCCACAAGCGTACACAGAGACCATCACCGATTTGGATTATACTTCTAAAGTCTCTTTAAGGTCATGTTCTGTCCCAATGATAAATAATAAATGTCTTTTCAGTGGAGTATATGCTGATCTACGGCAAACCAAGAATGAATACATGGGACTTGTTTTCTCAACCAGAGATCAAGGTATATATTATACATTATCTGGTAAAAGTAAAGTGTATTTTAAGACAGGTATCAATCCTTTCGTTTATGTAATCTGAGCAGTTTAGTTCCTAAAGTAACGGTTTACTATAATTTAATACACTAACGCATTTAATTTTTCTACTTGATGCAGGAATGCTTGAATCTAATGATGACACCGAGACCGAGACGGCTCACGAGGTACGAAACTATACTTTTTTCAGGCTTTTCAGTGACGTTATACAACTAACCTTACTGTTTAATCAATATTTAATATTATATTCAGTTCTACGGCTTACTTGGAATAATCACTTTATCTAGTCACAATAACTATTCGTACACATTTTTGTTTCCCTTTGCATAGTTATCATATTTTTCTCGATAAAATAACTCAGTTGTTGTTACGAAGTTGAGTGAGACTTTAGAATTGTTTCAAGCTATTTAATATCCAAATATAAGTGATGCTGTCTCTGTTTTTAAGTTATAGATGGAAAGCTTGTTTGAATACATAAACGACAAATTGTATCGAAAACTTTTCCTAAATATAATATTACTGCTCAACCTTCCCCTTGTCTTCCTTCGCGGAATAACTAGCAAGAGGTCATCGAGTTACAAAAGCACAATAGAGGCTCAAAGTCTTTAAAGATAACGCCGTTTATTTCGTATACGTTGATGTTACATATTACCACGTGTTGTTCCCTCTCCTGAATGCTTTGTTTGTAAAGATACCTCCTATATACAGTGGTTAGTAACATACAATTACCATCTTATCATTAGTGCCGTTCCCCATTAATGGCGTATTTGTTGCCAAGGTTTATATCGATTGCTAGGACCATAAACACACGAACAATTAATTACTTGGAGTGCTTGATTTCTCACAACCCGTATCGCTATCGTACATCGTTCATAATTCTGAACCTGATCATTGACCTTTATGCAAAATTGACGTCAAAGTGAATGATCTATGCGATAATAACACTTATTTGTGACTCAAAGTACCGTTTGCCTTATAAAGTCTTTGCAACAGGTACACGACGTTTGATAATCATGTGACACAAAATTTTTTAAAATGTGACCGTTTTTCTTGAGTGAGTAAACATTCTATTGATCGTATATACTGTTTTTAGAAGAAAACATCCTCGATTCATTTTTACACATATATTGAACTTGCAAAATTATTTCAACAATGTCATTCGCAAACACTTTCCCACCACACTACTACATATTATGGTTCATGTACATAGAGAAGATAACTGTGTTCTTTTGGTTCTCGGACAGTTGCCACCTAGACACATACTCTCTGGACAATCAACACCAGACATTTACCCCCGGCTAATTATCACCAACCGTTTACCATCGAGGCATTTACCGCCCGAATATTTACCCCTAATACTATTTATAACGGCAATATTGTTTTGCAGAAAATTATGTCCAATGGGAAATGATGAATAAAGCATACCAGTTCCCGAACGATCGCGAAGACTATGTGTGCATCTTTTCTCGTACTGTCTCCTGCTGGGTGCCACATGATTTACCTTCTACCGTGCCTCGCAATTGTTACTATACATTATTATTTTTACCCTATGCCTATCAAGGAACCCAGCAAGACGGAACTAAAGACCCTCACTCAAACCACTACCCACTTGGAGTTGTCTGCGACTGTCATTTGAAATGTTAATTTTGAATTTTACACTGTATGTCTAACCATGCATTATATAATAAATGAATACTATAAATGACATGAAAAAAAACATCTATATGGTGTTAACGGACTGAAATAATGTCTCTATACCAATCATTTTATTGGCTTACTCAAAACGTAGCCTTGCCCGTAACACTAATCAACTTATAATATTTGTCTCTTTTTCCAGTTTGTCATTTTTAGTCAAAATCGCGTTGCATCTAAAGTTACACACATCTTCAGTTTCCTGTTTTAAAATACACTCCATAAGACTGTTTGAATCATAGACAGTGTCTATGCGATGTCAAAACAAAGTTGAAACTGTTTGAAAAAAACCCAATGAATCAGACCTCTTTTCAAATTAATCTTCAAGAGAGGGGTTTATTCCGTATGGTAAATGTCTTGTGTGGTAAGTGTCCGAGTGGTAAGTTTCAAGTGGTGAATAGCCAGGGGCAAAGTGGTAGGTGACAAATGTCCGGGGACTAAATGCCCTGATGGTGACTGTCCTGTTACCTTTCTATTTTTAGCGGATAAGATTTTTCATGTCATATTCAATAGTTTGCACAGGCTTGTCTCTGCGGTAATAAGACACATTTAATTTTAAAACCCCCGCAGATCGTCCAAATAACGATATTTGCTGAGCTGATAAAGACCACCAATTGCCCATGTTGTTATTAGAACGGGTGTTCGACGTTAGTATAGGATCACTACGTTAAAACCGCCAACCCTACCAACAGTTTTGTAATATATATATATATATATATATATATATATATATATATATATATATATATATATATATATATATATATATATATATATATTCTAAAGAACAGTATATTACTGCAAACTGCCGAATATGGCGTTCTTAAAGTCTCGAACGGGACCAAAGGGGGTTGATTTTAAAGTAATGAAATTTCTTGAACACCGTGCGTGAATTTGCTTAAGTCTTAGGATTAGATGAAATCGATTAGATATCAAGCGACTTTTTTGAAAATCCCATATTTTATAGAATAGGCCTAATGCCTTCAAAATGCATTTAAGCGATCATTAAAATGTATGTCAATATTCTAGTCATTACAGCTCTATGCTGAATGTGATTTAAAATCGGTACCCGCCTCCAGTGATCTCGTGTTTGGTGATACGATAATCGATGGGGTATTCACCAAAGTTGTAGAAGCAAGTCTTAAAGTGACGTCACAGAGGGCATTGACTGTTAGCGTCAAGATGTTAAAAGATCCAAACGGTACGTTAAAAGTAATCATTACTGGTATGAGTTTATATTTTTTTAGATTTTTACGCTAAAATTATTTTTTTCAACACGTTATGACAGAATGATGGTACTAAGACCTGAAAAAGTCGGTGCCGTTTGAACGTATATAATAAGCCTGTCAGTAGTTTTTGCAGTTGATTATCCGCTTATATCGAATTACATCAGATTAGCTAGGACACACTTAGTTTTTATGCAATATATTGTGCATACAGATGTATGAATTAAAAGAACAAATACTGGGAACAGACAGACAGACATTCATCGACAGACAGACATGGAGGGAAAGATACAGTCACACGTATTCAAAGAGCAGAATAAAAAAGTAAATGTAGAGGCAAAATCAAAATAATGGTCACCAATAGAGTTAGACAGTCCGAAGCCCGCAGGGATGGAGTGGAAAACACAGAATGAGATACAGTGACACATAGAGATAGGGAAGAAGGGGAATAAGAGAATGGGAGGGACAGACTGCTCTAGAAAGGAGTGATAAAAGCGACAATCTTCTACCTAAATATTCTTATAACCACTCTGCTATGACAGTGCATGAATAATTCGCATTTTGTTTTGTTTTTTTTTCTCCTTTTTTTCTGCGCTACTTGTATGTGTAAACATCAGACACGGAGGGAAGGCAGGCTCTATGGAGAGAAGCAGAGTTCATGAAAAGTTTAACTGATAATAAAAATATCGTTTCTTGTCTTAAAGAATTAACTACGGAGGGTGAGTTAAATTGATATCTGATTTTCTGAACACTAATATTCTACACTTGTCAATTTTCCTTCAGAGACAAGGTTACTGTTTACTTGAGTTCTGGATCATAAACCGCCACGATTTCCATAATGGCGTCTTTGGCTAATTTTAAAGGCTGAGTACTAAATGATTCTTTCTATACCCTTGCATCACAATTGTAAATTTTTCTATTTTTATCTGGATCATAGCAAGGTCAACTTTAAAGAATAGACAAAATACTTAAAAGACAATGTAATTTTAATATTTTTGTTGTTACCCTCTTTTGAATAACAAAAAATAGTTAGGGATATAAAGACATTTGTAAAATTAACCGCTGCTTCATTGTACATAGTTCACGATTATTTGTTTATTTCCAGACCCTGTTCGCTTGGTACTTGAACATTGTCATTATGGAAACTTAAAGTCATATCTCAGGAAGTTAGCCCATGAGGCTACTGAAACGAGGGAACTTCTGTTGTTTTCACTCGACTCTTCGAAGGGGATGCTTTATCTTGAGGAAATGCAGGTAACACTTGCCTTTTATGGTTTTTTTGTGGAACATAAAAAGCAAAATGGCAATAATATGTGTTGAAGTATTTTACTTTCATTGTGAATCTTGATTTAAACTCTTCATTAATAAAGTCAAAACTCTAACCGTCTTTATTCCTACTAAACAGTGTGTCCATAGGCAATTATCTACGCGAGTCGTTATGGTAGATGGACAAAAAACCTGCAAGATATCGGAACTTGGATTTTCCACCGCCGTCATGGATCAGGAAACTTATGAACGGATGAACAAGGTAAAATTGAAATAAAGTACATGCTGAAACGTAGAATGCTAAAATATAACGTTTCATTCGAAACTGAATTTTATGCGATGCGGTCTGTTTTTCCCGTAGCGTACTTTACCAATTCGATGGATGGCCTTGGAATCGATTGACGAGTGTTTGTATACATCGGCGACAGATGTTTGGTCTTATGGAATATTGATATGGGAAATATTCAGCTTTGGTAAGGAAACTTTTTATAAGTCTATTAGGTAGAAAAATCTATCAGGTATCTATCTATCTATCTGTCTATCTATCTATCTATCTATCTATCTATCTATCTATCTATCTATCTATCTATCTATATATCTATCTATCTATCTATCTATCTATCTATCTATCTATCTATCTTTCAATCTATCTATCTATTCTGGATTCATAAATTCGTATATTCGTCTTTCTGATTAGTTTCTATCTGTCTATGTTCTCTGTAGATTAACTTACTATATGAACATAAGTAATATAACACCTACATGACAGCCGTACCCCACATACATCAAGACAAGGCAAGATATGACTGTCAGAGCCAAAAGTAACAACTTGCCACGTTTGTTCATATTTGTTAGCTTACTTTACCTTTTGGCTCTCACACCAACAAAACCGGAAAAGTGAAAGTAGCAGAGTGTGAAATTATTAAAACTATTAACAAAACAAAACTTTGTAGTAGATTTTGTAGTTTAGAATTCATTTACTTGCAAGAGAAGGCCAAATACTACCACCTGACCGGTAACTAGGCCCAATGGTAACAAAATATTGAGAACAGCCACGTTGACAAACTTGGCACATATTCACGTATCAGGTAAGGTGTCAAAAAACATTAGGTTGACCAGACATCTGTGGAAGAAAAACATCAAGGACAGTAGAATTACTGGATGTGCCATAATCCCAAGCAGGCCGATTTCTGTAGGGGGAAAATTTGGATTATATAGTAGCTTTATCTGCCTATTTCATTTACTTAAAGGTTGATGGAATACGCATACTAATGCGTAGTTTAATAATGATTTTATGTTCCAGGTCTCAACCCTTATCGAGGCATGAATTTAAAAGACGTTGTGTCAAATGTTCAACAGGGATACAGACTACCCAAGCCAAATAACTGTCCTGAAGACGTGTAAGTATTGTATTATTCTTCAAATAACACGATTGGAACTAATTTTGGATAAATGGATGGTGAAGTATGATCGTTTTAACCTGACAATGAAAGCTAATCTGCTTTTCTTTTTTAGTTACACAGTTGTTTTTATGAGTAATTTGTAATATTGCAATGTTCAGCTATATGCCACCTATCACTTTTGAAAAATTTGAAAAATATGAAGATCCAATTATCCCAAATTAGTTCAAACTGTGTTAAATCATAACTACACGAAAGAAACCACATTTCAAAATTTTACGTTTCTGATGTTTTTGGATTATACTTAATGGTTCTGGAGATATATCAAAACAGAACCAGTCTATGGAGAACAGTATGACGTTAGGTTTATAGATTTGAAATGAAACACATGGCGACCTGTGAACATCAAATCGATGTATAGGAAAAAAGAGGCAGTTTAAAATGGACTGTTGACGCAATAATCAAGACATTATCAAAATTGTGTGTGAATTAGACAAAGTAATAGTAATGAGTTGTGCACGTATATGATTGTCTTGCATAGGTGATGGACTAGGTCATTACAACCTGCTTAAAATTATAGGGTTATCGGTAACTTTCTTGATATAGTGTTATTCGCTTCTATTTTTCTGTTTATTTTGCTTTCTATTATCATTGACATGAACTACCTATCTTTAGTTTACTACAGAAAAGGAAGATTCGGACACAATTAACTTTAAATACCTATTAGCTCTCTATTATCACGGAGTACAGCATCTTTCGGTTTGCATGAGTGAAATTAGTAGTACCTGCCACGTCCTGTCTTTTTTAACCCTCATTGTCGAATTACCAATCAAAGAAACCATGCCACGTCTCAATGAGTTCATTATTATTCCCTTTCCTAGTCACAAAAATGATGTGAAAAAAAACTATGTAAACCTCTTTTTCATCTTGTGTAAGATCAGGGCTTTGAATTACTATTATTTTGATTGTTTATACCGACAGGTATTCGATTATGCAAAAATGTTGGCAGGAAGACCCTTCCGATCGTCCAACATTTCATGACTTGGTGGAACTTATCGAGACGTTATCGGACACTTCGACTGCAAGAGTGCAAAGAATGATGTAAACAATGAATATTATGATTTTTTTTCACAACGAGAATAACGTCATGATCTGATGATTCCTTCTAAAGGGTAGCATATGAAAACACACCTCATCAGTGTTGTACTTTGTCAAGTAAAAGTCATCGGCGTCATCGCTAAAAATTCAACATCGACTAGGTTTATACTTTTAGAGCTCAAGTTGTATTATTTTTTCTTAAGATATCAATGCATGCATGTGAATGAAACTATGTTGGTCTATCTACTCGTAATATCATTTTACCGGACATCATGATGGAAAAAAATCATTTTTCATCTGTTTTATGGCATGTATAAACAGGCGCACTTGATTTTCTTAAACAACGATGTTATGTTACGGTTTTGTTCTACATAAGTTGTCCTATGCCATGCTTTCTAATGACCGTTATTTTTACGAGTTAATCGTCCATGAATTATCGAGAAACACTCTTGCACATTGCTCTATTTCTGATCAGCAAGTGCATTTGACCCTTTGACGTAAAGTGCTAAACTAAACATAAAAATGAATACTATCAAAACATTTAATGTGTTTTACATGTACCACAAATGTAAAACGTGTATACATTACTATGCATGGCATTACTCGACGGAAACGGGAGATATAATACCATTGCCTCAAAATCGCCGCTACTGTTTTATCATATGATAATCGATAGAGGAGATCATTGCAACTAACCTTAACAGTGAGACCAAATACATTATTTTTTCATGAAAGTTAGGAAAACACGGAAAAGGACAAATTAACATTATTGAGGATTTTACTTTGAATCATATCACGCAGCCTAAGTGAATAATGTAACGTTAGGCAGAAGATTATAGTTTACGACTCTGCATGATGAAGGACATAGATTAAAGAAGTGATGACATACATACACGGGTTAGCATAAAATGCTGAAACATTTTGAAAGTAAATGTCAGTCTTCTTTATATACAGAGTCCACATAATCATTTAAAGCTTCACTAAACAATCCAAGGTCACGGAAAGAGTCATTGTAAAACTTTTTCTAATGTTTGACCCTAAGTCTAGTATTTCTGTATTTGTTATTATTTTTTTCCATAAACGGAATCTTATGAGGAAACAATAAAGATTGCAATTGCAAAGGTCAGTGATTGTTGTAGCCATCATTTTGACCGTGTAAACTAATACTTAGCTACATAATTTTGGTAAACGTCAATTTTATGACTTGTTTTATTCATGACAATTTTTCCCCCACCAAGATTTAGATATGGTGGGTATGGCTTATTTTGGGGCAAATCGGCCATACCCACCACGTCTATTAAAATTCATATGTTTACTTTTCTTGTTTGCGCACACACTCATATCTAGTGGAAATCTAGGGAATGGTTATTACATCAGGTTGACAACCCCTTCACATTGGCAGTGAATTAAGATTACTCGTACAAATTAGTTGCTTTCACATATTTCCCTTCAAACAGTATATGTTCGTCAAACAAGGAAAACTATGCAAACCTAGTATTGCTATCTGTAACGACATTCGAAACAAAGTGAGCATGTAATGACAAAGGTACTCCAAAATTATGCCAATGGTCCGTATAGCATGTAGGTGTTAGTTCCACTCCTGGCTCCACGATAGTAGCGAGCGACTAATCATTTGGAGGTAGAAGAAAACTTCATGGACTATAGTACACGAGGCTGTAAAATAAAACCAAGGAAGTTACTATTACTATTTACTTAAAGCAATTTTCTGTCACTATATCAATCGATGCACCATGGTCAGCTACTAGCCCTAAGGCCGGTATGAGTCATGGCTACTCGGCTATGACTACGCCGTAGCTGTATTAGAGCCGTACCGCACAGAACGGACCAGAGTGCGTGCAGACTTATGCCACCGAGCCCTTCTTTTATTGATATGTAGTCTTTGGTCCAGGCAAATTTGGAGCCATCTATGTCTGTGTACGGTGGAGGGGAGATGGAGGGTAACGTAGCGAACTGAACTTGTACACAGAGGTTTACACAGCAATGTACCTATGGTGCATTCGCTACGTTGACAGTAGCACACAGTTACTGGAAAAGACCTGGAGTAGCCCAACCTGAACTTTCTTACATGAACGTTTTTCTTTTTCTGAAGTATACCACAGCATAGACCCTGGAGCGAGAATCTCCTTTAAGAAAATGTATTCTCACTCACTCACTCACCAAACAAACTACTCATACGAAGATACCTGGCCCAATATATCCAAAGAAATACTAACTAGGGAGTTCTTGTTAATGTCCCCCCGAACAGGCGTTTAAATTCGTCACGGGGATTTACCATTATTTTGCATGATGATGTGCGTTGATCAGTCTATAAAGTTACCAATACAAATCAAAAACCACCAGGCACTCCCTTAATAACAAAAATTATCTTTTTATTAATAAATATCTGGTGATAAAGGTATGTCAAAGGCAATGTTTTACAAAGTCTTTTGTTATAATTTTTCAATGTTTTCAAAATATGCCTTAACAAGATTTTGTATTTTACGCAGGTTACTGCGGCTACTACCCGGGTTAGACAGCTGTGAAATAAATAAGGAAGTACGATGCCGAGATGCCGTCACCTAGTACTTTTTGTAACAGTGTTCTAATTTTGAAGCAAACATTTATAAAAATCTACTTCTCTCAGTCCTTTCCGCTTTCCATCCCACATTGTTTATGTATGTCGTCATTATGTTACCTTCAAATTATACTTCGTCATACGAATTGATAGAATTTATATGACTTGGCAGCAAGAACAGCGGACAGTGCGGTCTCAAATCCATTCAGTATTTGCCGCAACCTCTGATTGTGATATTTAGCGATAAGGGAATGCCCGACTGTTTGACAGTCAATGGTCAGCGGAGTTATCTTTATTTATTCCTACGTATTTTCCGCGTGTTATTGTCATTGTGTGACAATAGAAGTAGAGCATAAACAGTGATTTATGTATTGTTTCCAAAATATATATCTTGAAAGCGTTACTGCGTAGAATGAAGAAGAGAAACGTTTGAAATATGTACGTGTCAGATAAACGTATTCTTAACAAGTGGGTCGTTTGAGGATAGGCAAGGAGCATGTCCAGTAGGTACAGAGGCGAAGAGCCTTTATCATGCAGGAGAAGATTTCAAGCTACCATCAAAACATAAAAAATATTCAATCCCCTTGCATTCGTGTCTAACAGTCTGTTAAAATACTTGAAGAGCAAGGTCCAGCGCCGTAGCGACCAATAGGCAACATCATATAGTGACGTTACTTGTTGTCAAACACAGGGCGGGATGATTGAACACTGCCCTAGGCGTGGGCTTATCAGAAAAAAAAAACATAAACTATCTGTTATATCAGGAGCTGCCGATTATAACCTTTGCTTTGCCTGAATATTACGGAAGTGTGCAGGGTTCAAACAATTAAAGCCCAGCTCATAACCAAGGTTTTTGGACTGGCCAAGGTGCTGTGGTCTGGCCGACAGACCTTTCCGGGCTGCGATGTCTTCGCTACGTGATTGGGTGCCGTAAATTGCGTTGTGAGTTCAAAACCCATCGAATATTAACAGTATTCAAATAAACGAGTCTTTTTGGTTCGAAACACGGCGTTTGCCGCTGTGGTATGCAATAGAAATATACGAAGCTGGGAAACATAATGGCCATACTAATTCTGTGACCGATATTTCATCAGTTTGTTTAATAAATCAGCAACGATGCATAGCTTTCACTATATCTCTGAATTCATATCTGCTATCGTTTTTGCGTCTCGAAGTCGATCTGTGCAGATTCCGATGCGATTTCCACTCGGACCCGAATTTCAACAATGTTTCAAATGATTTGAGTATTACTGCAGCATGAGCTCATTAAAATGTTGGCTCAATCCCTGTTATTTTTCACACTCCCCCTGTCTCAGTTAATTTCGTAAAAGAGCAGTTTTCTCTATTGGATGATAGTAAATCTGCTGGAAGGAACAATGTATCTCCAAGACTTTTGAGACTTGGTGCAAATTGTATAGCAGATTCTGTCACCGGTATTTTCAACATGTCTTTTATCAATGGTAGCTTTCCTGATTGCTTCAAAGTAGTAAGTTTGGCATAGATTGGACACCATAGGGTAACCTCGGGAAACATCGACAACATTTGTAATATGCAAAATGGCATGTGACTGAGACCCGGCGTAGCGGAAAGGTTGTCCGCAGGTCCATAGATGAGCATGCATATTTGAATACCATATTCGCTGCTTTTCACGATGTGTCAGCCAGAAAATCTCAAAAAGGGAACTAAATGATCAGCCAAGTATTTTGAAATACATTCCCGCTGAGAGCTGGGTACCTAATTTGCATGCATAATGAGGATTTCGCTTCAAACCAACACAACACGCTCACAAATGACTGTTGGTCGGTTTTCTCCGTAGTGGGAAAATAAAGATTTTCTTTAAAGCGCTCCATATACTTTCAAATCGTCCGTTCTGTACGTTCCTAACTAGAGTTATCGTAGTCTGGAGGGAAGAAATCGACTTCTTTGGAGTAGTTCTTCGTGAATCCCCGATGTTATTTTTGACCGCGGCCAGTGCAAGGCCAAGAATATTAGACATCGTTTAAATTGATAGTTTATATCGCTTAAAAATGCTGCAACTATAAGGAGGTGCCATTCAGAGATGTCGTTTATAGTATCCCCTACTGACTGCAGACGATTTATCATGAACCCTTATCTCTTCGAATCATGCACTTCTTTCTGTAATATCTGTGATTCAAGCATGTTGTGTGAAGAACGAAGAATCAAACCGATGGGTCGTCATAAATTTAACTGAGACCACTGATCTCCTTTGTGAAATCAACAGCAAGCCGGACGTCGCAATGACATGGTTTGACAACAATGACGGAAAGATCAGCAATGAAACTGGGAAGTTTCTCGTGCGTAAAATAACAGCAGATACTATAACTACTGGTGTTCTTACAATCTTTAATATCAGCGAATCCGATCTTGGTGATTACCGGTGTCATGCTATCAACCATATAAATGAAGTAAACTTTACAATACATCTTTCTACAAAAGGTGAGGAGAGAGAGAGAGAGAGAGAGAGAGAGAGAGAGAGAGAGAGAGAGAGAGAGAGATACCGTTGATCATTAAAGAATTGCACAAACTAAATTCGGCCATTTTAATGCTACGTTTCTATGATTTTCTAGAATAATAATAGTTATCATGTGAAGACAAACGAGGGGCGACACAAAGACATAAAGAACATAAAAGATATGCAAATACAAAATATGACTATAGTTTTGCTATAATCATGGTTAACGCTGAGTGAGGGTACGGAGACCTTCACCATGTTTACTAACATGTGCACGCTAATATACAATGGTCTCATCTTAACCCTATACTAAAGTAACACAACACTACACTGATGAAAGCCAGATTCGTCTGATACTCGTTATCACCATCTCATATGCATTCAATGCATTCTCTTATGACACCCAGCTGGTACCTAGTTGAATAATTGCCCATCAGTCACCAGTTTTAACATCCCCCTGCTCATTCCCACGTTGCAGCTATATTAACTTCCTCATCACTAACGCTCACATCACAAAGTCCCTTCCACCCACCACCATTGAAGAACAAATAGAACCACAATAGCAAACAAAAACAAGTCAGCTCACATCAATACATTTCAGTATTGTCATTTCCTTCTAGGTATCGTTTGGCTTATCAAAAAATCAATAACGTGCCATGGGGTTGCTGACGCAGTTTTGGAGGAACCACCCGATGCTTGGCATGATCCCGCACGGGGGACTGTGTCGCCTTCCAGGCCGCCATGATTCAATGCATCCCGGCTGTGGCGGTAAGCACGTCCCTGGTAACACGTTGGCCTCCCTTGATGTCAATCATATCTGCAACTGGCCTCACGGGGAAAGGCCGCTACGACACCTTGAATGCTATTACCCCTGGATTTCGGCCAAACTTTTGTCTGCCTGTTGTTTCTTTGCGTTAAACACTAAATTAAATAGGGCAGTGTAAGGTACAAATCATGAAGACATGGGCAGTGTACTGTACAAATCATGAAGACATTTACACCAAAAAATAAACAGTTTATTCAAATAACTATAAAAGAGTTTTTGACATTATTACGGTGACTTGTTATGTATGCAGGGGAAATGAAATGACAAAATTTTGAGGGGAATTTTTTCCAGGGCAGGGAAAATCGGCAATTTTTTCGCCACAGGGCAGGAGAGCTTCAAAAATTCATAGTGCGGATTGGAAACAGGCAAAAATAATTGGGGAGTGGGTAAAAATGAAGTTTGAGTGCGGGAGGGTAAGTCGAAAATTTTTCAGTTGCCGGGCAAAATATGAACAGCTAATTAATTACCCTCTAGCATTTGCCAACTGTTTTCCGAAGACTTATTGGGTATCATCGTGTGTAAGCAAAGTTTTTTTAAAAAATTTATTCACAAGATGGCGGCGCCCATGGTGAGAACTACGATGGTGAGCTGACAGTTCGTAATTTACCATCGTAGAGCTTGCATTGCTGTTGAGGCCAACTCATTGATGCTAGTCGTTTAACTTGAAACTCCATATCGAGAGATTGTTTGAATTTCTGGACTGATTGATACGCGGACATTAGTGTGTGACTTCTGAGAAAAGGGGAGGACTTGTCTCAGACTTACAGTACTTTTAATAATGAGGACTAGTATCCCCACTCAATATTTTCAGCGTGGATTAAAGATGCACTCCCACTTGGTAACATGTTTAAAACACATTTTTAATGCCAATGGTCGCTATTTGACGTGGCGACTGCGCGCGGATTGCGAGATATCGATAAAAACATGTCATTTCCCGAGTGTATTTTTCTCATCCCGAAGTTCTACGATCGTTTCTTATTATGACCCGAAACCCCCCGAAACTATGTTGTTGTGCTGATTGACGATATTCTAGGGAGTCCATAATAAGTTCGAACAACGCAATTTTACCTCCCACTGTGAAGACTTTACATACAGCTTTATGCCTTCACATCGGATAACTCTTTTTTTAAATTTTCCCTTACTTTTTGTCGTTTCCTTTATTCTTAGTCAGTTCAATTATATTTTTAACCAATACCATTTAGATATCAGTTTTTACGTGTAAAATATTAGCCGTCTCTGATGAGAGAGAGAGTGATGACTACATTTTGACGTCTGCCACACGGTTACGCGTGGTTCGATACATAGCGGCCGCCGCGTGGTATGCGTGCATACCACGCGGCGGCCGCTATGTATCAACCGCACGTATATGTGCTAGTCACTTATGCAAATTCTGATGGAATCAGCAAACTTTTTTTTCTCCGAGTTAGTGCGACTCGGCTTTCCCCATGGGGTATGACCGATCACCGACGCGAGTGATACTGTGGCGTACAGCAGCGTTAGCGTAAACTCGTACTCCACAGCTTAGATGACAATGCCCCAAGTGCCTATGGGCCACCGGAATTCAAAAGTTTACTTTTAGGACATATTTTATCGATATCTCGTGATCCGCGCGCAGTCGCCACGTCAAATATCGACTGTTGGCATTAAAACAAATGTGTTTAAACATGTTACTAATTGGGAGTGCCTCCCTAAGGTGTGGCTTAGTTCGTCTCGTGTTCAAGAACTGTTTGTACTTCTAGATCAAGATTCAAGATGTGACATTCTTGAGAAGAACTGAGTCATATATAGAGTAATTTCTTAGTTTTCACTGTAACTGAGTGTAAACCTAATAGTATGATCCATGTAGTTTATACATAACAGATATTATAACACGCCACATGCTCATTCCTTGTCGCCATTCACCAGAACACGTCCTTGACGAGAAAATAGATACGTCTAGTTTCCACCGGATCGAAAAAAGTGACGTCAGAGGGTATTTTTTGAAAAGCTACTTCCCTAGGGAAATAGTTCTGACCAAATTTGGGAATGTTCCGGTCACGTGACCGTAGTGTCGTCTGCAGCTTTGCAACAATGGCGGGTGAGTAGAATGTGTAGAATGAGTAGAATTATTGAATTAAACCCAGCTTCCTAGGGGGTCAAATATGACAAGGTTATAGGTCACATGTATTTCTAAAAGACTGGGACAAAAAATTAGGTAAAAGCGCAATTTCAACAATGACAGGTGATGTTAAATACATGCGCTACAAAATAACCAATTTGCGGCAGGCTGGAGATATATCTGCGCAGAAACGTTTTAAAGCGTGTGCGCGTCCGAATTCGTCGCACTTTACCTTAAACATGAGAAACATCACAATTTTCAAACCACACGTGTTGAGTTTTTCGGCAGATATTTGATCATCATGTAAATTGGAAACTACAAATTGATTTATTTATTAACTTCTCTACTTATTTCTAATTGAGTATTGATAGTTATCATATGTTTTCTGTGTTAATTTAATTTTCTATAGATGATTATTGAACAGCTGATTATAATTTTGAATTCTTTAATTTACTTTTGAAAGTTTATTTTGTAATCAGAGATTAGGATTTTGGTTGAGCATCTGGAAATTCATTTAATGCCAAGTATTTATCAGATCCCGTCAGTGTATTTGAATCTGTGTTCGGATGAGTACTGAGTGCACATTTCCTTTCAAGCATTGATAAAAATCCATTCATTGTAGTTTGAATCTGTGTTCAGATGAGTACTGAGTGTACATTTCCTGAGTATTGATCAGATTCAGTCATTGTAGTTTGAATCTGTGTTCAGGTGACTACTGCGTGTACACGTCAGACCAAGTATTGTATTGTATTCATTCATTGTATTTTCAATAAATGTTCAGATGAGTACTGGGTGCACAAATGATATCAAGAAGTGATCAGATTCAGTGTGTTTGGAATCATAGCTGAAAACAATACCGAGTGTACATTGAAGCGAAGAGACGAACGGATTTATTGTAGTTTGAATCAGAGTTTGGATAAGAACTGAGTGTACAGAGAGCCAAGAGTTGATCTAATTCATCCAGTGTATTTTGAATCAAAAGTTTAGTGTTGCATATGTGAAATTGCATTGAAAAAGTATTCTGTGTATTACTCTTGTTGAGAAAATTTGGAGAAGTTATTCATATGAGAAATAATATATTTAATTTTAAGTTAAGCATTGTGTTACTTGTCATTTGTCTCTTTCCTTACTTGAGAATCCTTAACACCTATAAATCACATTGACCTTAAAAATATATAAGCTTACAATTGAAATCAAGATTAGATGCCCAGAGAAACAGAAAAACTATTTTTTATGTAATTCATGCTTGTTTCGAGTCATCCGGGGAGATATTGGATACAAATGCAATAAGTTTGAATTTGCAAGATTAGATTTAACATTTGAACATTAAACCCTGTGATAATTTTTGTTATATCTTTCAACTGTTCGCCTGTTAAAACAGTAAGTATGTTATAAAATGTTGTAGTGCTCCCTGATGTTCCTAGCACTACTACATTACTGACAGGACCTGGACAAACAATTTTATTATTTTTTTAAAATAAATATTCGAAAAGGAAACTGCAAATATTGAATATTGTATATTCTAAAACAACTGAAAAGCTTTGACGCCGTACTTTATCTCATAAATTTAAAATGTTAATGCGTACATAATTATTAATTTTAAAAACAAATTTGCTTACCAAAGAAACTGCTTGAGTAGGTGATCAAGGCACTATCGATTGATAAAGCTCTAGATATAAAATGAAAATGCTTTATCAAGTTTTAAGACATAAAGA
Source organism: Ptychodera flava (assembly GCA_001465055.1). Classification (NCBI taxonomy): domain Eukaryota; kingdom Metazoa; phylum Hemichordata; class Enteropneusta; family Ptychoderidae; genus Ptychodera; species Ptychodera flava. The sequence continues at coordinate 57,972 of LD343064.1, read as the reverse complement.
ATGAGTTACGTTTGTATCCGGCTGTTTAAAGAAAGTCACTTTCCTGTTTATGCTAACCCAGGAATCATTATTTATGTGTTGGCGAAGATATAAAAAGCGCCCCATACTAAGAAAAAATAAATAAGAATGTTTTACTTTCACGAGTGTACTACTTTTCTTTATTAAAATATCTTCTAGGCCGCATTTCAATGTATCCGAAATGAACAAATGATTATTGCATGTTTAAATGAACACTTTTGCTTTCAGGGTGTAAACCTCAGCATGAAAATAATACGTAGTTTAAAGTCAGGATGAAGGGATCGCCTTTGAGAAAGGAGAAGACGTGATTAGTAACAAGTATCTACTAAGAGACCAAAAGTGTAATTATTTGAACACGAAATATCATAGAATTGAAGAGACCAAGACAAGTTTGAATATTGAAAGAATGAGTGGAGGCGATATACAGATGACAGTACTTGTTTGTTTTATTATTGTACTCAGTGATTTCAAGAAAGCCACACTATCCTCAATATTCACCTAGGTCATACTATTTTAAGGGAGAGGCTCACACTTGTCTATATTTACTGAAAGCTTCTTTACTGTATCACATTCTTCTCCGACGATTAGGAGTAATGTATAGTCATATCAAACCTTCCCATAGACGACGATTTATTGATTGATTAATTGATTTATCTGTCCGTTTATTAATTTCTGTATTGACGATACAAAAATAATTGAAACGACTAATATCACGTCATTTTCGGAGCAACACTCTTACGTACAAGCGACGAGGAAGTGTTTTAAAAATGACAAGTGGAGAGAAATTAGTTTTTGCTATGTTTTCGTATTGAAAATGAATGTCACGGTTATATTGATACAGCCATGAGTAACCGTGTAAAGTCCGAAGAATTATCTGCATTGATGAAATTTTAGATTGCATGACCTAATTTCAGTAGACCTTTCTATACATATCGCGGTTTTTCGTTTGTTTGTTTGTCTGAATTTTCTATTAGCAAGAATATGGCAACCGCGCATTATTGCTTTGTTGTTGTGACTGTGAGTCGTGTGAATTGACGAATGAATGCAAAAATTATGTAGGGTTAAAGGTCAGACTAACATTCGATAGTTTAATCGTGTTACATCGATAATAGAATAACTGTTCAGCGCCCTTCATGCCACTGTTTTAGGTTAATTAAAACTTGTCTTTGCTCTTGACTGTGTATATTTTTAATAACAAAATCCTGCAAGATAAAATATAGGTGTTATTTCTTATTATTCCATTTATTCTATATTATCGTATGATTATTTCAACTTTGCTTCAAGCTACCTAAAGACGCTAAATATGTAAAGTTAGTACGGGTCATCTTTGGCATCCTTCAAGACGACGATTTATTTTTTCGGTGATTTTATGGAAATAAGAAAATAGTATTACTTGTTGCGTTTATTACCATAAGAAGCCACGCTGGGTGCCATAGTCTATAGAGTGTGACAATGATTAATAGACGCGAAAGCGGATTACTGACTACGCATGCGCATATTCATAATATACTATGCGAGTAACCGGAAGTGTACCCTACTTTCATGCGCGCAGCCATGTTTTTTTGAGTGCTCGAAAATAAACTAATACGAAACGTGCAAATAATTATTTTATAACATGCCATTTATAAAATATATCTTTTATTAGCCAGTAAGTGTTATTACCTACCTTGTCGCTGATACAAAATATCGTTAATATCACCCTTAAAAAATAGAAAATGGGAGAAAACTGTCGTGCATATCAACGTAGGTATACGCAAAGAATGCTGGGATTGAATTTTAGAAAAGCGCACCCTGTGTCAATAACTAGATTCAAAAATTGCCATTTTTTAGACGGAACACAATAGTTTTTGGCTTGCAAGTGGAAGGTGGGCGATGCTGTTACCATTGCAATAGCTATGATGGCATAATACGTCCCTAATTTAACACAATAGGCTGTTATCACGGTAAAATTGCCAATTTTTGTCCAACGTTTTTACACATTTCTGAAAATGTATACCTGCACTGCTGCAGGGTTTGACGACCTGTAAGTACGTGGACTGCTTTCAAATTTCATCAGAGGGAAACTGTGCATAGTTGTCATACAAACGTATGAAGTAACAAGTAATTCTATTTTATCATGAATCAATACAAATAACATTGCCTATCTTAACCCCTGGCGCGACACCAAGGGCTGAGCCTTATATAATATTATACTCTATGATTTACAAGTAGTCCAGTCTTTGTCAGAAAATATGTTTACTTGATAATATTGTCAACAAGGTTTTATTGGCACCTGGATGTTTATCACCCCACATTTACCTCATGTTTATACTTTGATAAATTTAAGATTTCAAAGTATGCACTTCCTTACGAACAATGAGAAAAGCGACTTAATAATCCCCGATAGGGAGTTGGATTTGATTTATTTTCCTTGTTATCTCAAACTTCATGTTGTGTTTTATTTTTGTTCATTACTAATGCATTCCAGCTAAAAGTAAGATAAACTATCGCTATGCATTCGCCAGAGAGTGTAAGCTCAAGCGAAGTCACGATAAGTTAACAGCGCTACAGTTTCAGCGTAACCGTTGCTTGTCTCCGATCTTGATAAAAAATCAGATTAAATATAAGATCAAGCTACTGAAAATACTAATGTTATATCTTTTCAACCTAGTTGTGCTAGTTGATCACATTATTACGTTAATAAGTAGTAAGATTTAATAAAAAGACCAATTTGTCATAAATAGCCCATACCTTACCGCATTTAACGTCAAAATTTGCTATGAAGTTTGCATTAGTGAAATATGCATTATGAATACAATAGTTCTTGTTTGTGATATGATATAGACGAAATTTCTGGTTTCCTCATAATTATAACTCACTAACAAATCAGGGATAGGTACGTGCAAATACACATATATAATTATCAATTTGAACACCTGAGGGAAAAACAACAAAGGATGGATACTTGAAAGAGCATGATTCACTTTAAGCGATCACTTGTTGGTTTTCATGATTGATGGTCGTTCATGCTATATAAGAAAGCATTGTATCAATGCCCTTCTTATTAAAAAAACCCAAAAATGGACGGATGTCAATACGAATCATAACAAATTAATCAGTTCAAAACACTTGACAACGCTACGGGGTAACACGAAACCATTGACTAGAGAATTTTAGCGATGATCACTAAGGTTACTTTTAATTGTTTGATGTCTTCTGTACTGGTTGCTGGGCAAATTATTACAAAGCAAGTTATATTGCAGACAATACAAATAGTTTTTTTTTTAAGACTGGATGTTAATCATGCCACGTAGGCCTCTGTATTGATAACTATTCGGTTAGAAGTCAACCTGTGCCCTCTGCACCACAGTTTCAATTTAATTTAGTGTGTTATCGATTTTGAATCCACAGCTGATTTATCAAAAGTTCAAGCAAGGAAAAATATTAATGTTATGCCTTTTGTACCACTTGTACTATTTAGTCACAAATCCATATCATCATTGCATTCATCTCTAAGAAAAGGAATTTTGATAAATATCTATGGTAAGATTTCTGTATTGACTTTTGCTGTAAATTTTATAGAGATAATGTCACCGTTATATGTATAATCAGACGCGGGATAGCATAGCTTTTTTTTCTCACACTAAATTACTCAATAAAAATACCAAATACGTGCAAATACCGATGTGTACACTATCGATTAGAATATTTTCAAACAGACATGTCGTTATGTCAGAAAGCATGTCTCACCTCGGGTGCAACTTACTAATTTCTCATGATTAATAATGGTATCCGTATGTAAAATATATAAGCAAACAGTATTACTATCTTGGAGGAATATGTTACGCGATCTCACATAATATCTTGCTTAAGAGTTTGCATAACTGAGCAATTTTCAGTTGATGTATATGATATTGCAGAAAACCTGACAAAGAAATATATAACGCCCTAAGGTCGTGTTAAGAAGATTCTTTGCTTGCCGTCCTTGTTTTTTTGTTTTTTTTGAAAAACCTACCGGCCAGCAAGTACAAAACACAAACAGTTTAAATTAGCAGCATAGATCAATTGCATTAACGTTTACTTTCCCATCGGTTTATTGGTCACAAGTATGAAAAATTATCTGCTACATTTACAATGCAGTGTTTCTTGTGCTCTTCATTAAGCACGTCGAAAGCAATGCTTTGAAACACAAGTTATACTTATATAAGAACAACAATCATACTTAAAGTTAGGTGACTGTGAGTCTGGACAAAAAATGCACAATAAACAATGGCAATAAATACCATACCAGTACATAATGTACAACATGTAGTTTGATAGTAATCGACTGGTTGTGTAACGAAGATAGTTTGTCTCTGGCGTATGTTTATGTACTAGGTGGTCATAGGCATCAGTAAAATTATCAATTAAAATGACAAGATATGAATGAATACAAAGCATATTTTCGACAAATGTAGAACGACGCAAATTATGTATTACTAGGTTGTTTACGACGTTTTGAGGAAAACAAGAATTTATTTGAATTATATTAAGAGTGATGAAGGTAATAGGTTCAATTAACACGGTTGGAACTAATTTTGGATTATTGAATTTTCATATTTTTCAAATTTCTCAAAAGTGTTAAGTGCCGTACAGCTTAATGTTGCAATATTGCAAATTACTCATAAAAAGTGTGTAGTATAAAAAGGAAAGCAGATGAGATTACATTTGTAGATTAAATTGACATTCCTTCACCACCCAAAAATCCCAAATTAGTTGGAATCGTGTTAATTTTGCAACGTGTGTCAGTGACATACGTATATTAATAGTGACATATACATTTCAAATCGAGACCTATACTGATGTTTTCGATTTGACCTATAATTTTATCAGTTTATATCTATCGTATGATCAGAGCCAAGCCTTAAAGATAACGTTTAAAATCCCAATCTAAAATAATATTGGATATGGAATACAAAGGTCAAGAGCGAAAAATACAACAGACAGGGCAGGGGGACAGAACGACCAAAGAGTAGTCCAGGGCATTTAGACAAATTGAAGAAGCGTATCTTCGGCGACAGGACCTGTCAAGCTAGTCTACAGAGAAATAAATTCTATGTAGTACCAAAGAACTCTGATCATCTTGTGTAGTCGATTGAAATTTACCAGTACCTCTCAGCAACCTAAGGCAAGTCCATCATTTAAAGCAGGCCAGAACGAAGTAATGAGATGATACGAGACAAACAAATAGTAATAGTAGTTTTAACAACTTGCACACTATGAATGTCAAAATGCTGGGACAAACCAAATGTGTTCTTCAAAACCTGAAAGTTCCAAATATCAAACTGCAAAAGTTGCTGAGTATAACAAAGTATGTAGTTGTCACTCAGAGAACAAATGCTAAACATCGTGGTAAAAGGTGAAACTACTGTCTCTATCATAAAATTACATTTTTTACAGTAAAAAGAGTGGGTAGGTGAACTATTCATAACAGCCTTGAGTATCCTCCTTTTTAAGTGACAAGTCCTGAGCAATGCTTCTGTTGAGTGAAATTCTCCATTAGCTGTTTCTTTTAAAGGCTGTTTTTTTCTGAATTGTGCAACTACTTTTCAGCCGATTTACAATAGCTGATCTCGATGTCAGGTTTGTTATTCAATATAGATGCACGCACGACATCGGATACCGCTGCCTGAAATTCGGAAAAAAATTGTTGCTGCTTGGGCGGTTGTTGTTACAGCTTGTGGTCTGAGTAATAAATTCATATGAATAAGTGTGACTTTTTGTATGCCTTATCACACTAGCAGGTTTTATTTTCATCGTTCTTGCAGAAACTGCGGACAAATATGTATTTTTGTATATTAATGAAAGAAAAAATACGTTCAGTGATCAACTTTGTTGCATACTAACTTGCTAAATACACTGCTCGTCAAGACAGCCAAACGGTAATTGTTTTTTTTTAGTTAAATTTTTAATCGGGATTTTTAAAATGACCAATTGTTTCCGTAGCGGAAAAAATCAAAGTTAGAGCAACTTCAACTGCGTACGAACTATTTTGAGCATCCAACAACGAACATTTCACCGACGATACCTGCTTGCCACGGTGGAGGTCAAATAAACTACCGTAGACCAATTTTAAAGGAAAGCATTTGTGGCAATAATCGCGGCAAAGGATGTAAGCTGGCGACAGTCTACAGTCGGCAGTCTATCACTTGCATTTGCCTCCATCTAATTCTTAACCTATGCATCGACTACTTATTCACTTTGTGTGTAGGAGGCGCCAAATGTAAAAAAAATAATTTACACAATCACCCTTATTTCAGAGAAAGAACAGCTAGGAAATGTATATAGAGAGGAACCTTTAATATTATCTATATACATTTCCTAGCTGTTCCAGCTCTGAAATAAGGGTGATTGTGTAAATTATTTCTTTTTTTATATTAGGCGCCACGTATATGTGTGCCCTTTAGTTTACACTTTATTTTGTCAGACTCAATGCTAATATTTAATGTTATGGCATCTCTACTCGAACTCTAAAAATATACACATTAAATTTTTCTAGTTCTTGTTCGTGAATTTGCTGAAATCATGACATTTTGATGTTTAGCGAAGATATGTTTCTAATGTTATCTACTAAGCCGTTCAGCGTTATCTTGTTGAATCTTTATGTACTTTTGTAGAAGTAAGATTTAAATAATTATTCAAACGATGACTTTTGTGTTAAATTTAATTTACCGATGCTGTTTATAGGGCGAACATATTTTCACCTTGTTTTTTCTTCACACAAACCTATTGACGCTTTTAAGGTGGAGTTACACGTTGCAGAAAGTAGAGAATCTAAAGTTCAGTATTGTAGCAATAGTTTACTTGCAGGATAAAGGGTGTATTTTTGGCGTAAAAACTTCAACTTTGGTATAAATGATAAATATTAACTTAAGTCACAAACTTTATATTTTGTCTTAAAAGTAAAAAAATTACCTGAGACAAGAGTATGTGAAACAAAAGACACCGACAATTGTATTTTGCATAATCTGTCCTAACTCTAAACTGGCAGAGGTTGAAAGACTGACAGTCAAATACGTGACTAAAACATGATTTTCAAAATCAAGTATATTTAATTCAAAATGTTAGAAATTTATTGCCAAAAATACTCGTTGTGTGATATGGCATTTAAAGAACATGATGTTAAAATTTCAGAAAGTTTGACCCAGAAAGATTGGAGTTAACTTATTTTGAAATCTTTACATCGACAGAAAAGGGAAGCAAGAAATCGGGTTATTTGCACACATTTACATAAATTAAGGAAAATCTTCTTCTCCTTTTTTCTTGTTCTTCTTCCGTCAATTATTAGCCAGCCTAGATCTTCAAAACGGCTACACGTACACTTCCCAATCTAGTACAGTGATCAGGGAAAATCGGAGGTGTTTCACCTAACCAATAAATGTTTAATTAGTCACGTAACCTGGCGGCTATATTGGATTTTATGAAAACCCAAATGTGTCTTTTTCTAGTGACCTAGAGGGCTGGTCAATTGTAATTTTTTTGTGTGTGTGCAGCAAACATATTCCCTATTCTTTAGAATTTGTTAATAAAATCGTTAGCGGTCAAGTGACTTTGGCCACCATATTGGATTTTCAAAAAAATCCAATTTAATCTATAAAAAATCTTAAACTCCAGAACAAACAGACCCTTTGAATTGAAATTTTACATATGTCATCACTGTGAAGTTTGCAAAGTCTTTTGGATCGGTCTTGTTGTTTGGCCGCCATATTGGATTTAATAGAACACCATGATAACTGACATTTTACCAATGTCATCGCTGGTATGACTACTATCAAGTTCGTGAAGGCCATATGGATTGGTCACCTGGTTTTGCGGCAAGGCGGCCAAATTTATGTTTGCGAAAAATATACGATTAGCAGTAAATAATATTCAAAAATTTTGTACTCCAGAACCAGCTCACCATTCAAACTAACATTTTATATCATCGACCCTTACTGTATGTACTATCAAGAAACATTGATATGGATCGGTCACTTTGTTTGGCGCCCATACTGGATTTCCTAAAATACATCGAGAGCCATACTCGATTTCGAAAGAAAAAGTTTAACCTTCATAAGTTTGCTTCATCAGAAGCAACGCACAACTTTAACTGAACTTTAACTCGTAACCATCATTAGTTTTAGTACTTTGGAGTGTACCAAGCACATTTTGTTGTGTAATGTAATACGGTGGCCATATTAGTTTTCACAAAATCCTACAATAACACCAAGACGATATTCATAAATCTTCTTCATAGGAACCATAAGAACCTTTAAAGCTCAACTTATGCACCAGTATCAGCAGTTAAGTACTTCGGTCCCAATCATGGGAACTGCTTGGGTCCCGCCAATGATGCTTACAGCTATAATTTTAACTTGATTTCTTGTAACCTTTCTTGTGACCACATTTCATGTTTGTGACTGAGATTATGACCTCAGTGAGGATATGTAGGGTTTACACTGCATCATACCTTTGTTGGAGTGTCTAATAAATAAATAAATAAATAAATAAATAAATAAATAAATAAATAAATAACTAACTAAATAAATTTTCATTCTTATATAGAAGATTTAGGATGATTCTCCTGATATCTAAATATCGCTTATGCGGCATAATTTGGAAAAAATGTAGACATCCGTGTATGCCGACCATAAACCGATTTGAAGGAAAACTTGTGTTAAATTGATCGTGACAAAGGGTGTATGCTGGCGACATTCCTCAATCCCCTATATGATGTCGCAATGTAATTTGCTTAATGACGATAGGGTCACTGCATGGTGCAAAAACCTATGTTTTGAACAATATTGAGTGTTATATCATTCAAAGAACGTACGGCACAGAGTTAACTGGCAAATATGCCACTGCAAAAACGTTCTGCCAAATACACATTTTTAAAAAGTGGCTGAATAACCGAATGAAGTTTTTCACAATTTTTGACTGCGACCCCTCCGCACACTGTAGAGTTCATGAAGCAGTCACACTCACGTACTCGCTATTACTCATCGTACTCAAACTTTATCAAAGTAATGGATACATTGCTCTACTTGGCAAAGTATAGCCTCGGAGACAATGTTGTTAACTGGCAAAGTTATCCCTAGTTAGTAAATAAAGTAAACTTTCGATCGGCTTCGAACTCACAACGTACGGCACCCGATCACCTACCGATTAAGCCAGAGTCAAACCCGTTCGGCCAAATCTCCACTTTTGAAAAGAGTGGTTCAAAAATTGAGGTAAGTTGTTACATTTCTTCTGACAGTGACCCCTCCACACGATGTATACTTTATTAAACATTGGAACTCAAATACCTACTGTCACACAACGCACACAAACTTTATCAAAGCAAAGAATACATAAATGCTGTAAAAGAGGGCTTGGAGATTTCAGACTTACTGGTTGCTGCATTTACTTCTCAGCGTTGCTATATTTATCTTGCCGAAGGAGACTAAGAAAAATACTTATTCGAGTACCAGGTCACGCTCTATTTGTTTTCATATAATTTATTATGAAGTGTTTAAGATATAACATTTTAAAACTTGTAAAATCAAAGACAGCTGTTCTCGTCTGTCATTATTCCAATTTGTAAAATACTGTTCGTGCATTTACGTTTCCCCCGTCAGGCGCAAATTACAGGAAATCAAAATCTTAATCACTCTTCTATGTCACCCTTAAAGGATTCTTGTTCCCCTGTTTTGATCATAAGTCGTTTATTTCACTTACACAACCTCATATGCCTTTAAACCACCTGCACCGTGGAAAAACGTGTTCAGAGTACGTCGCGATAAACAGTAAACAAAGCGACATTGTTATAGGTAAACACTAGGCTCTGGACAGCCGCTTGTGTCATTGCCCTTATCTATCTGACCTTGTCTAAGTGTAACTTGGTATCCGTCCTAGAGTCACTCCTGGTGATCAGACTTGCATTTATGTATGTCGGTTCTAATTTAAGTTAAGCTTATTTCGATTGTAACATTTTTTCAGTCAGAAAAATAAAATTTTAAGACTCCGTTGCTGTAACCACAGAAGAATTTGTGTCAACGGCATCTATACTTTTACAGCCCAGCTATATCTACTTTTATAATACGTATTAGTTTGGATAAAGTTTATGATAATGCAAATATCTAACTCCTTGTTGGCAGTCTTCAAGTATTTTCTGCGGTGTTGCCAACATAATTCATTTTTATAAGGGTGTACAGTTGCACTGTCTCAAGACGATGGTTGCCGCAATTATTTTACTTCCTTATGACTATCAGAAATATTCATATACCAATTGTCATATCTGTAATAGTCTGTTGATTCTATGACGTTTGTGCCAGACACATCAAACAAGAAATGTATCATAATGAATGATACTAAGCATTGCTTCATTTGACATGAAACCGACTTGACTGCGAATAATTTCTTTTTGCGTGTATGAATGTTTTGCTCTAAGCTGGCTGAATGTGCAGTAAACGTCCAATTCAATTTGTTGTGACTGACTACTTTTGCAATCTTGAGCTTTTCCGACTTTTTGTAACTCACGAAAAATGCTCCCCGCTTTGTAATTACTGCATTATCCCTTCAATAAGCTATTCATGTTCTGTTGTGGCGATCTACATTTTTGGAATGGTAATAGGAGAGAAATTTGCTCTTGCTGTTATCTGAGTCTGTCAAAGTTAAATCGGTTACTGGTAAACATTGCCAGGTGTTTCTGTTTGCTTGTTTCATTAAGCAAGATAAGGTTGACTACTGATTTGGGAAGCATATAATTTTTTACATTTATCCTCCTACATGAAAGCTGGTGTCAGACTTAGAGAGATATCGTAAAATCTATGACAAAAGGAAAATAGCGACTGTGACATTATGCCATTAGCTTGTAATATCAAGTCAATTAGTGTTACTGATTTGAAAATGAATCTCATAATCTTAAAGGCCGACCAAAGTGATTAAAGGGATCCTTGTCCGCGGGGGTGCACAATGTAATTTGAATAGCAGTGGTCATACAATGTGAAAGAGGCTCCGTTAAAAGTAGTTTTGTTGAACTGGAGGGATTTTTCCATCTATCATCTGTAAAATGTTACCGTACTCAAACAATGTCAGATTTTGAGCATGAGAATAGAAAATTGATCAAAACGTAGCTTCGACAACAACGAAATGGCACATCGGCATTTTTAATGAATTCAAACTGCTGTCAATCATACTGAGTCAAGTGAGTTGCGAAATTAAGTAAAAATTAGTTGAGTAAATATCACAGTTTACCTCGTTATTATATTAGACGATCACGTTTTTTTTTATCCCAAGGATTAGAACGCATGAACGGTTATTTGTAAACGTCCAATCACAGGGAAAGAGCTAAAAAAATGAATCAAATTGAAAAATACATTTAACAATTGCAGTCGATTTCGGTAGTTTTCTTTTTGGTTTTCTTGTCGTGGCACTGGAAAGGAGCCGGTTTTTTGTGTTAGAATACACGTTTCCTTTACATCCACCTACATGGCCAGCCTATATGGCCGGCATGAATAATACCTCGAGCTTATGGGTGACTGACTACTGCCGAATAATGCTGATGATAAACCGAGTTATATTTTGAGTATTGCTGTGTGATAGATCGCGGCTATTGATAAGAATATTTAATGTCGTCGTTGAAAACATTATTGTCGTGCAGCATTGTCGAACTGTGCCCGGTGGGTAGGCAAACAATCGAGTCTGAAGCAAAGAATTACGTTATCTCATTATTTGGAACAAGACGGCACAACGTTGCCAATTTTCAATGCCAGTAGGCCTGTTTGTATTTATGTAGCATTGCATCATGGGTACCTCGGCCGCCCTCTTGGCCATGTTGGCCATGTCGTTTGGCTAATAAACCACGTTTCTACCGTTCATCCGTGTTTGCCTACTTACTGGCGTGGTGGCAGCGACGAGACGAGCCTCATCGCATCAAAATAACTTTCATTAGTCTCAACATCAAGTCAAATCATCCACGGGTGGACTCGCTTTGCCCATAGCGGTAGGAAGATCACCTTTTCTCAGTGACTTCAGTGTATAGTCTTTCCACATAGAAACCATGGCCAGCGCACGAGCGCCAAAGCAATGGTCTCTGACTAAGCATGAAACCATCACTTCCTTTGAGGCTTGGCGCCAAAATCTTCAGTACATCCTTTCATTAGACGCAAACTTCGCCACCTCCTTCGACGATGGATGCCAACGGGATAAGAAAACTAAGACTACACAATTGCGCGGGTTTTGTGATGACGGAGAGAATCTAACGGAAGCAAAAAGACGCACAGCGCAGCAGAAAGTCACACACTTAGAGCTGATGTTGGACCACATCGCCAACTACTGTCCTGTCATTTCACACAATACCGTAATCAGAAATTCCACCTCCATGTCAGCTATTTGGCAAGCTATCCGCCTCCACTATTGATTCCAATCTTCAGGCGCCCACTTTTTAGACTTCAACGAAATTTTGTTAGAACCAAACGAACGCCCTGAAGACCTTTATCAACAGCTTGTTTCTATCATTGAAGACAACTTACTCATGAAAGATGACGATATCACACATTTTGGTCAGCGACCAGACTTTGATGAGGAAATGACACCCACTCTAGAAAACCTCATAGTCCTCACATGGTTACGATTACTACACCCTGGCCTACCTAGATTAGTAATGCAACGTTATGGAGCTGAATTAAGATCAAAAACACCGGCATCACTCAAAACGGACATTTCCCAAGCCTTAGACACACTGCTGCACGAGGTGCATTCATCCGTCCTCCGACGCAAAGGTATTACAGTCAGCACAAATACAGTCTGCACAAAATCGTAAACAACGTGCCATAACTTGCCCATTGTGTAAACAGGCTGGCAGACAGAGTTACAACCACTTTATTAGCGCTTGTAAATACCTACCTGCTGAGGACCGGCAGTATATTACTAAAACCCGTCAAACCACATGTCTCGATGACGATTATCCTGATGATTCACAAGATGATATGCAAGAGCATTTCGACTCCATGACTCTCACAACGGACAACCCAGTTCGCACCTGTCGTGTCAATACCAAGCAGTCGCCATTCTTTCAAGCATTTTATGGGCACCACCCAGTCAGTTTGGCACTGGACTCAGGCGCTGAAACTAACATGATCAAATTGTTTTGAGGCGTACGCATTTATACCCGTTGTGCAATGGGCATGCCGGATCGGAAACTGCCCTGGAAGAACTGATGTGTCGCTTGCTAGGTGACTTTATTCAACAAGGCACAGTTGCCAAGATCGCTGATGACCTATATTGTGGTGGAAACTCACCGTAAGAGCTACTCCAAAAGTGGGAAAGCACCTTCAGGGAGCTGTCAAAGTGTAACCTGAAATTATCTGCCGAGAAAACTGTTATCTGCCCACGATCTACAACCATCCTGGGATAGATATGGTCAGAAGGCAAACTCTTAGCAAGTCCTCACCGTGCTGCAGCCTTAGCCTCATGTCCACTACCTGAAACAGTACGTAGCCAACGTTCCTTTATTGGTGCCTTTATGGTACTAGGTTGCGTGGTACAACACACCTCCCATCTCTTGGCACCTTTAGAATCTGCTATAGCGGGCCAACTATCTCATGAGAAGATAGAGTGGGATGACAACCTTCGTGAGAAGTTCCTCTCAGCACAACAGTCCCTCAGTCACAACAAGACAATCGTCCTCCCTCGCCCATCAGATAGACTTTGGATTGTCACTGATGGATCCACTACCAAGCATGGATTAGGCGCAACATTATATGTCACACGAGATGACAAACCATTGCTTGCTGGCTTCTTTAGTGCCAAACTACGTAAACAATAAGTGTCATGGCTACCATGTGAAGTGGAAGCACTATGCATTACAGCTGCTGTCAAGCACTTCACTCCGTTCATCATACAGTCTACCCACCGAGCTTGTGTTCTCACAGATAGTAAACCCTGTGTCCAAGCCATTGACAAGCTATGCCATGGTGAATTTTCAGCCAGTCCACGTGTCACGTCAGTCCTATCCATCGTAGATACCAAGTCACTGTTTGCCACCTTTCCGGCTCTACCAATATTCCCTCCGACTTTGCATGCTACAACGCACCTACTTGAAGTGTGCCTCGTTGCCAAATATGCACATTCATACAGCGTACAGAAGATTCAGTGGTGAGATCGCTATCCGTTTCTGACATCATCAACGGCCAAGTACGACTACCCTTTGCCAGCAGGGTAGCTTGGATCAATATCCAGTTAGAGTGTCCTGATCTACGCCGTGTACATGCTCACCTTAAACAGGGAACTAGACCCTCCAAGAAGATTACGAATATCAAGGATGTTAAACGGAATCTCAGTACTACTACAAATGATGGTCTGCTTGTAGTCAAACACCACGAACCCTTCCGTCATACGTCAGAATTGATTGTTGTCCCACGTGCTGTACTTGATAGCCTTCTTGCAGCCATACACACCAAACTAGATCATCCATCAAAACACCAGCTTAAACTGGTCATGAAGCGTCATTTTTATGCGCTTGACTTAAAGAAACACATTGACCATGTATACGATTCGTGTCATGTCTGTGCATCATTGAAGAAGTTGCCATGAAATATTCTCCAACAATCGACTGACGATGACCTAAAATGTGTAGGCATCTCGTTTGCAGCAGATGTCCTCAAACGTAACCGCCAACTCATCTTTATACTGCGCGAAACCACCACCTCTTTCACGTCCACATGCATCATTGATGATGAGAAGCACTCAATCTTACGTGACGCCCTCGCAAGTCTCACCATGGAGCTACGCTAACTAGATGGCCCTAATGCCGTTATTCGTGTCGATCCAGCACCTGGTTTCCAGGCTCTGACTTCTGATGGCACGCTACACAAATTCCGTATTGGCCTAGAACAAGGATGGACCAAAAACCAAAACAAGAACCCGATGACTGAGAAGGCAGTGTATGAATTTGAGGAAGAGCTTCTACGTCAAGAGCCCTCTGGTGGTCCAGTCACTCCACTCATTTTGAGTATTGCCACCTCTCGCTTTAACTCACGTATAAGGAGCAAAGGCCTTTCTGCCCGTGAAATGTGGACACAGCGAGATCAATTCACGAATGACCAGATACCACTCTCAGACCGCAACCTCATGATCAAACAGCACAACCAACGCTTAGTCAACCATCCATACAGTCAAAAATGATCCTAAGCCTCCAATAGAACTTACCTTACCCGCAGAACCGGATACATGTACATGCCAGGTGATGGCATACCTAGAAGCTATACCGTGCGATATAGCTGATGAGTCGGTACAGTGTTGCCAGGAAGAATCCATAGAAAAGTCTCGCCAAGGAAGACTGCAGAGGGACCGTCGCCATCCCAAGCATTTGGAGGACTACATCCTATTTTAGGATAGGTGTCACATAACATTGACACTGTCTCACTTCCTGGGGACAATTTACTGGATTTGCTCCTTTCCTGTTGTTTTGACCTATTGTGCTTCAACAATTAGTGACACTCCTGCCGTTTTCCCCGGACAGTTTATTGTTGTTTGTTGTTTTTGCGCATGCTGTTTGCTTGCCTATTGTTGTGTAAAAAAGAGAGAAAGTAGGCCTGTTTGTATTTATGTAGCATTGCATCATGGGGACCTCGGCCGCCCTCTCGTCGATGTTGTCGTTCGGCTATTAAACCACGTTTCTACCGTTCATCCGTGTTTGTTTACTTACTGGCGCAATACGATCTCACACGTGCCGTACTCCACTGTTTGACGTGTAGACGCATCCGATGTCGCAGCTAATGTACTTTTTTTTTCGATGTGAGATTTTGTCAGTTGCCAGCTGTCAGATATTTAATTTTCTTGCAGAAAATACGCAATACATACCATCGAATTGAAAATATCAAGTGTACAAATCGACCTAATGTATACCAAACTTGCCCAGCAACCCCAGGCGCCGGGAAATTTTTAGAACTGGCAGCATTCAATGACGAAGATTGTTTTTTATTGAAGAATATAAATTAATTCTTAACTTATGTATATTTACTTTGTAGCAACTTGTCATTTCTCTGTACACTGAACTTCGAATATTTTTCAACACAATCAGGCTAGTTGTTCGTTTAAAAATGTAGCAAATGACTGCCTCAGAATCAGTCACAGCATTTTTCATTCGGGGTCTTACTTGTTATTTGATGTTGTCATGACACAGAAAGATCCTGTCAATGTCGATCTCTTTACCAGGATCTGCCATTATGGTGACACTTTTTATTGATCTTGGCCATGGTGTAAATTTTAGATGCCGCACTCAAGTTTGACCTCAATTAACGTTTTATCAACATAGTAAAATCATATAGAAAGTTAATTGAAATAATGTACGTGGTGTAGGAGGCGCCAAATGTAAAAAAAAATAATTTACACAATCATCCTTATTTCCGAGATTGAACAGCTATGAAAAGTATATAGAGAGGAATTTTTAACACACAAACACACACACCTAAACACACACACCTAAACACACACACACCACACACACACAAAAATATACATATATATATATATATATATATATATATATATATATATATATATATATATATATATATATAT
>LD343064.1:11889-40397 GCA_001465055.1 Ptychodera flava | reverse complement strand
TAGAGATAGGCCATACTCTGAAATACTCCAGCTGAGAGACGTGGCGGGTATTTTAGATCTTCGGCACCAGAACTTTGTTTACAGAAATAGCACGGACTCAGACGTAGGTGCCTAGACCACGGTGGTCTCCCCCTTTAAAAACAAAACAAAACAAAAAAAATAAAAATCACATGTCTTACTGCTGAAAAACGGGCGACTACAAACAGACAGTGAGACTTGTTAGTAGAAGCACCTTCGCTTATAACAGAATATCCTCTCTCTTCCAACTCTCTCTCTGTCTCTCTTTGTTTGTAAGTCTATTTATTACATATCTGTCAAACTTGCTGTTTATTTACAAACGATATTAAATAAATATATAAATGATGTACTGAATATTAGACTGGCCGTCGGCCATTGTTTTATTGTCAGCTTTCGATAAAAACAGGAGGGATCTGGATTTCCACAGTTTCAAACTAGACTGAAGTTTTTACATTGACCGAAAAATATTCAGGTTGTTTCCGCCTCGTGGTCTTACCAGACATAGAAGCAAACAATTTTGATTAGACCTTCAGACCACATTACCCGCAAGGGGGTCTTCCTACATTGCGCCATACTACCCAGCCATATGGCTTTTGACTTGCTATAATTGATTTTAAGACCTGACACCGTTTATCAAGATAATTGCAAACAACGTCTGTGTTGACTCGTGTCCTAAAAGCAAACAGGTCAAATCAGAAATAAATCCAGGCTTAAAATGAAGACTGCTTGGGAAATTGTGTCACCCTATCTAACATCTCTGTCTTCTGAAAAATAACGTGACCCGTAGCTGTGCCCTTATCATCAAACAGCCATAAAATTGTTGTGGGGAATCTTTTCCGACTGTATGAAGTTTTCTCAAACATGAAAGCAATTAAACACTGTCTTCAGGAAATCGTCAACAGTAGGCCAAGTCGATTATTATCTTTTTTATATGACAAAATGCTTTCAATCATTATTCTATCATCTGATATGTACATATTTTAAGGCAAGTGAGCTTGGCTCGTGTATGATACCTGGCAGAAATTTCCCTCGTTGCTCCTCAAAGGATGTAGTTCCAATTTTGTAATCGGTGTTAATGAGTGACACTGGTCTCCAATCCTTGGTATATTTACCATCCTTTCCTATCTTTTTTCATACAGTCATAACACAGTTTTGAAATCCACCATTACGAACTTTGACTTAGTAAGAGCCAAACAAGGACCACAAACTTCTTCACAAAAATTTGCTAGGACACCATCATTGCCTGGAGCCTTGTTTTTCGACATTTCTTTCGGAAATAACGATACCTCTTCCACTATTCGCATGAGAAAGTGTTTGGAATGAATGCATCATTTAACAAAGAGCGTTCTACAGCTGTGTCACGATTGGGATTTCCAAGTTGACTTTTGATCGATAGAGATCTTTATTAAAGGAAATATCATTCTTTAGACCTTGGAGTACGGTCAGAGGCGCATTATTTTTCATGCATAGTTATTTATTTATGATTTATTGATAATATGTTTTTCTAAAGTATCCATCTCTGTTAAAGGAGATGGTCTTTCGCCTGCTTGCTATCATATTTTAGAAATATGTAATCTAAAAAATTTAGATTTAACCCAATCCCCAACGAATATTCGTATCAATGTGATATGGAGTATTTATCCTCTCAGGAATTTTCTATTATAACCATATTATGCACTTCGAATCTTTGGATCAACTATCGTTAGCTTTCTTAATGTCAGTATTTGCACTAGTAAATAAAATCTTAAAGTATTACAGTCTCGTAAAATAACAAAATAATGTAAAATAACTGAAAATAGAAATACATTTTACTGCTTTGCGTATATTGTTAAATATGATAGTTTGATTAATGATGAAAAGGACGGACTCACGTAACTATTTTGAGCACCATTTTTTTATTATCATTCTGTGTTTTATAAAGATCATTTATTCTAAGCTTTCTTTGTTTCTTAATATAAGTACAATACTTTAAATGACTTGTGGAAAAGTCAATTAAACTGTTTTCCAAGTTCCATAGTGCTGAATATTTTTTAAAGTGTCGCTGCCTTCTCTCTGAACATTCGTTACACTTCATTTGATTGTATATACTTTGTCGTCAACTCTCCTTAACGACAATTTCTACAGGCGTTTATTTTGTGCTTCGTTTTCCGCCTGTCTTCAATATTTTTCTTTTTTCCTTTTTACTGTTCTGTACTTCTCTTTAAGCCAAATATACCTGTTTCGTTATGATTTCCTCTCTTTTTGCAGTGTGAACGTCTCTTTGTGTTACTGCTGAGTACTTTGACACAATTGCTTATAGTATTAGTGGTAAATCCGTATCATGTTGGTCAAAGCTCCCCTTCCAACAATCAACGATCATAGTAGCATTTGAGCGCAGTCTAGTTGCTGTGTTGTGCGTTGCTTTAACTGACCCTGACGGTACTCGATGCTTGGCTTTCATCTTCATAAGTTTTGCTGTCTGAGACAATTAGTGCGAATTTACCCCACCGTCACGACAACGATTCGAGTCAGTGCGAATAGTCTTCCAGCTGGCCAATATGTTCAACAATTTCTTGGTTTTAAGAGCACACGATTTGAAGTAAAGAAGTAAAAGCAATAGAATGGTTAAACCTCTTATAATACTTCCCAAAATAGTATATAGTGAAGAGCCAAGATCTGTAGGGGCAATGTGGAAAAAACAGGTGCAACTTATGTGTAGAGTTCATTTTTTATGACGTCATTTAATCATTCTGCCACCAACGTTCATCCAAGATATTTCAAAGTTATTTTTGGCGATACGTACAACACGAAGCATTGGTATTCGGTCAAGGAGACTGTAAATATGCAGGTTTACCTGACTCTATTGTTGGTAGTTTTTACATCGGTGTTACCATTGTTTCACGGGATAAGAATATCGGGTAAGCTCAATCGATTTTTACCGATATACAAACAACAGCCTCGACGTTTCTGTCACAGTTTGGGCTTTATAGCGATGTTTGACGAGGGGAGGCATGCATCACATGGTCCGTGATCACATTAGGTAATGTCAATAGTCGTATAGTTATGAAAAAATATTATTATTAGATAAAACGTTATGAATACAAGAAAAGAGGTATTCTAGCTTATTCATTTATTTATAGTTTTATCTATTTATTTTATTTATTTATTCGTTTATGTATTTTTTATATATTTATCGAACAGATTTCCACGTAGGACCCGATCAGTGCGTATCAGTCGGTGAAACGGCGGTTCTTCCTTGTTCTTATGACGAGAGTTATTCATTGGTTAGATTGATTTGGTATAAGATCGACGGAACCGATCGGCATGAAGTTTTGAGGGAAATGGAGGATGGTACTGTTGTTCATTATCCTGGCTACGATAGACACTATATATCTTACAAGGCGTCCTTGCAAATAGTCAACACCTTGACTTCTGATGAAGGTTCATACCTCTGTCAAGTACTGATATTGCCAAATATCGGAAATCGCGAGGGATACGTCTCGTTGGATGTTTTTGGTAAGTCATTTGTTCCCAATTTAGACGAAGAGTTTATTTTTTTTCTTTGGTAAACTTGTATGTCATAAAATACGTTTACGCCATGGGGCAAATGGTTTTCTAGTCACTGAGTAAAGCGCCGCCATCGATATAAAGTTTGCCATTTCTAATGCATATGGCAACGGACGAGTTGCTATATCAATTAATGTACCCTATAATAACAATAAGAAAACAAATGTAGGACATAAATCTTGGAGTCTTTTTCTAAGCCAGATATGCTGTCAAGTGAGACCAGACTATTAAAATAAAGCTGCTGGTTGATTACAGCCTCTAAGATGACGGGGAAATCTATTCGAGAGAGTACCATTTTCCACAACTATTAACTTTGGGAAACGTGCTGACCAATATAGTGGTGGTGTATATGTTTTATATAAATATTATTGAAACTTTATTTCAGATATAGACGGTTTAGTTGTTAGTTTTTGTAACAATAATTACTTAATATAGTCATAGACCATTATCAGTTAATTTTGACCAATTCATATTATTATAACATTACAACTTCGCCGATACTAACATGCACACCTATTAACGATTGTTAATCAGATGCGAAAAGCGCAACCTGTATGCACTTCGTGGCGAAGTATAAATGAAGTTAGTTTGCACGCAGTATTAGGTAATGAGGGGATTATTGACGATGAATTTTCTGACCAGCATTATGGCAATGCGGGCCATGATATGCTCACACTCAATCCCTTAACACGATACGGACTGTGGCTGACCCTTACCTCCATGGGTTGACCCATGGAGCTAGAAAAGGACGTCTCTTGCTTGGAGAAGGGACTGTCACAGTGATAAATCGATACTGGTTTGGGCCCAGCAATGCAAGAGTACATTGGCACTTGATCATGTGTACCTACACGAGTACAGATCATCAGCAGCTTATACAGCGGTGCAACGTATCAGTGTAAGCATGGAGCCAGATCCGTTTGTAGCCCCATGGTGTGAGACTACGACTTTTATTTTTAAATGACTGCACCAACGATGGTCCGCATCAAACAGTACTACCTGAGAAAATGTCAGCAAATTTGCAAATTACCATTGACTTTTTTCATTTTTTTGAAATCACATTATACCTGCACTTATCGTGAAATCACAGTTCCCAGCCGTAAAACATTAGTTAAAACTAAGATTTCATATCAGTGACGAGTGAATGTGCGCAATTTTACTGTTGCTTACGCGAGTCGATCGACCTTGTTCTGGTGTGAATGCTAAAACACTTCTCCGAGCCATAGACCCTCGAGGGTCTATATCCGAGCATGGCATCAATAACCTTCAATGTAGTAAAGTAACATCCCCGAAAGATTTTATTTTCTGACATTTTAATTCCGCATACCCTCTGCTTTTAAAAACTTAAACATCTGTCTGGTATCAATGGTCAATGGGCACTGTTTTTTCAACGTTTTGACTTCAGCGTCGGTTACGCCATGGCAGATTATTTGCCACACGCTTGGAGTGTTGACTAGCAAAGAAGCGAACGAACGTCCCTCTGTTCACCATATCCTTGCCCCGAAAACGACTACTAGACAGATTATATCATTTTTTTCAAATTTCTATAGGATTTCGAGAAAGTGGCTGTAATCTGATGATTTTCTGTGACTACCAGGCTATGATCACCCGATCCAATCATTACCCGTTTTTGAACGATCTCTTGATATTTTGTAATGTGCCATGGTCAAAGTTTCACTTTATTACAATGCTGAACGTCTTTTGAGAAACTTACAAATAAAGATCGATTATTTTTACCTTGTGTACACGCCAACGGGATGCTGTTATCTAGCCGGAGCGGAGATTAAAGGTAGAGCCTCCTTTAAAAAAGACGCGAAGCTATGGCGGCGTTCATTGTGTGGGTGGACACCAAACAGGCAACACGCGGGCACACACTACAGAAAATGCCACTTTTTAGTTTTTTTTCCCGGCCGCAAAAACGCAGATAGACTGCCGAGCAGCCAGCGGGCAGTTGCTGCCGATCGAAATCTTAGTTATATTCAAAGTCTAACGCGACTGGAAGACATTTTTTAGGAAATTCGAACGTTTGTAGTGGGGAATCAATGACCGTTGACGATTTGAACCGACCGTCGATCAAACGCTTGTATAAAAAAAAACTCTGTTTGCAGGATTAGCGGAAGGTGACAAAGGTTGAGATCAGTTTGTGTAATTAATGTTACAGAAATCGAATATCGTACTGGCCAAGTGTTTGACTGGGAGAACTCCACTAATGCGAGAACCTGGGATTAAAAAGTGCGGCTTTAAACACAGTGGGTCATGAATGCCTTTGGATCTGAGTAAAACGTTGTGTATCTTCAAAACGGCAGTGTCAGGGCTCCCATAGAGAGCTAAGCCGAGCATGTGAACACCCTACATGAGCAAAGAAAACATTAGGCTGAGCGTGAAAACGCCCTACATGAGAGAAAAGAACATTGGGCTGAGCATGAAAACACCCTACATGAGTAAAAAACATGTTGCATTTTGGGTATTTTCAAGATGGGAGCCGCCATGACAGCCTGCACTGAAAGCTCTGGTGAGTACATATTTTGGTCCATTTTACCGTTGAGAAGCATTATTTGGGAAAAATAAAAACATCAGAGTATGCAGCAGTGTTTCAAGTGTATATGCACGTAGTTCATTACATAGCAGAAGCTCAAACTACAAAGATTACTTCAACACAAAATCGCTCAGTGGGTGATTAACTGCTACAACTTTACTTTACAGTGTGCTGTAAACTGTGTACAAGAGACTGAAGCAATGGATGTGCATGTTTACGAGTATTTTCGGGGGTCGTAAACAGATTTTGTCCTCAACTAGCCAGCTCCAATAACTCAAGTCTACTGAAGACCATTCATTTTATGTGGAAACGATGTGCTTATACTTTTATTCACGACAATACTAAAGCTAAACCTTTCTGTAAAGTGCGAAAAATGATCATATTTCTGTGGTTCAAAAACTCCTACTAAACTTTTCCTTCATTTGCAACAGCATGCAACTCTACATACCTTGCTGTACGAATGGCCATGGGTGAACTTGTCAGAGGAAGATCATTGCATTGAGAATGCCACTCAAATCCCAGATGACAACAATAACAATGAAACTGTAACAGCTGATGAAGTGAATGGTACTGATGACAATGAAGGGATTCTAACATTCCAGTAAACACTATTATATCTCTCAATTATTTAACAAAAGACAGTTTTGTATATTGTTCTTCAATTTTTCGCTCGATAAGGCATGTAGATCATCTGTTATTCTATAAAAAGAAAAGCAGAATAATAGACAGAAAAGGAATCTGTTAGCTTTTCTGTCAGCTGTATTTATCCTAGTAGGGTAAAGGCCAACATGGTCTTGTTTTTTATTCTGCAGCACCAAAGTCTGCTTCGGTCAGTGAGTTTTATTGGCATATTTATTGAGATGTGTTCTTTCAAGGAAAGGGCTACACTTGCTGTTTCATACAATTCTATATTACTATATTCTATTTATTTCATATTATTTAGTTTCAATAACATGATTTCATTTACTTTGCAAGAGGTAAATATATTTGAATAAATAAGTGAAAAATAAATCTTTTCCATAAAATATTATTAATTTCTGGTATTTTATAAAATGTGAGAGTGCTGGTGAATTGAAGGGAAAGTCACTATTTTTGACATTACTTTCATTTTATCCTATATGTACCGGTACCTAGTCTAGTATTATCTTTGTATTTCTTGACGTTACCCAAGTTTAGTTTTGCACTATTGCTTCCAACCTGGTACTGGATAACCAACCGTAGACAATATGCAACTGGCTTACCCTGGAAGTCAATCAGAGAATATAACCCTCCGTTGATTGGATTTAGGATAATAGTGCAGGCAGGGGTTACCAATAACTAATTATGTTTATCAGAGTTACACCTCAGTGATCAAATCATTACTGGTTACAATGAGTAGAAACACGTTAACTTTTGTTGACTTCCATGGCAAGTCCTCTTGCATTCTCCTCAGCATGCTTGCTCTGGCATTAGGTTTGGAACTGTAATACAAAATGTAAGAATCTGTGTTTGACAACATAAAAAAGACTGAGGACATACTTGATTAATGTGTTACACACTGTCCACAAATATGATTTTATTCTCAAGTTTTGCAAGTTTTGCCATTTTGATCAGTGCCAAAATCTATCTGTGCCAATAACCCAGGGTCTTCAACTACTAATGTAGCATACATGCAATTACTAGAAAACAAAAACTGTACTGATTCATCAATTATTCCAAAATAATAAATGAATGTGACAAGTCAAGCACTGTATCTTCTTACATGTAAAATGCATGTGCTGAAAGCTAGCAAAACTGGGCCATAGTGGCTGTTCTGATGGTGAAATTATCCTCTGACCTGGTGGGTGAAGGTTACCATCATTAGCACAATGATGCATGTATTTTCTCTAATATAGTGTTCATCGCCTTTTAATGGCCTTGTAATTCTCTGCTAAATAGTAAAGCTCACACAAACATGCACATGATGCACAACAAATAGCAAGCACATTGATATTTTGGAGACTTTTTTCAATAATCCTTATCTTGAATGAAAAGTGACATATTTTAAATCATATTAATGTATATGTAGGACACAATCTGACTCAGCATTATGCATTCAAGTGTCTATGCACAGTTCATTACATCTCAGATGCTCAAACTGTAAAAATTACTTCAGCACTAAAACTCGAAGTAGGTGAATGACTGTAGCTGTAAACTTCCAAAACATTTGAGCTGTAGAGTGTACAAGAAACTACATGCATCGCTTGTCGGCTGTGCAGTGTGTCAGAAAGTTCTTGCAGTGCTTCAGAGCATTGGTAGCTCTATGTTAAGAGGCAATGCTAGCTTTGCATGGCAGGGCTGTGTGTTACCGGCGTTATACGGCCTTCTACCATATACCATAACGCCGGTAACACACAGCCCTGCCATGCAGAGCTAAGGCAATGCAAGTGTTATCCTATCCTAACCCACTAAGTGATTTTGTGTTGAAGTAATCTTTGTAGTTTGAGCTTCTGCTATGTAATGAACTATGTGCATATTAGATACTTAAAATACTGCTGCATACTCTGATGTTTTTATTTTTCCAAAATAATGCTTCTCAACGGTAAAATCGACCAAAATATGTACTCACCAGAGCTTTCAGTGCAGGCTGTCATGGCGGCTGCCATCTTGAAAATACCCAAAATACGACATGATTTTTACTCATGTAGGGTGTTTTCATGCTCAGCCCAATGTTCTTTTTTCTCATGTAGGGTGTTCACATACTCGGCTTAGCTCTCTATGGGAGCCCTGAGTATTTAACACAAGCGAAATCGTCTTTGTCTCAAGACTAGACGAACCGGAAGTTGATTAGGCACGCGCAATTCATTTCGCATTCCCGTTTCTTCCAGTGATTGTCATTCCTAGTGTTTTTTCACAAAGGAACAAGCTATAAAACCTCTCGACCAGTAAGTATTTGCCGTTTACAGACAACAAAAAAACAGACAGACAAATAGCTAGATAGATAGATCATGTGGGTGTATAGATAGACTCTCTGTGTGGACGTATATGGACGCATGGGCGTAAAGCAACTGTGTATGAAGGTACAGACAGAGAAGATAGAGGGACAAGACGACAAAGAGAAACGGGGAGAAAGGAAGGAAGTAATCATTGTTTGCCGCGTTCGTTCAGTGAAATTTAGTATCGGCTGACGTTACGCTACACCAACAGGATTAAAGTTCGAACATTAATTTGGAAATGGAAACTTCATGGTCACTGTTTTGGCCATGAAATGATATATCCCTTTAAAAATTCAGAGATGATCACAAAACTGTGTCAGATGAGTCATCTTGAGGGCATGTCTGCAGTAAACAGGATGGGGATTACGATATTGGCGTCGGTTGCCTTTCAACGACAACTTGCAGTGAGAGATATCCTTGTTTCGTGAAAATTGTCTTCCTTAAGTGACTGTCACTTTCACTGTGTTTTAGCTTAGGGTGACCTTTCAAAAATAATATGTACCACCGGTAAATTGCAGTTTGTAAGCTATGTTCAAAAAAAGAACGCAGTCCTCGATTCTAGCGTTTGTGCGGCTTATGCTGGCATAAACATATTTATCTAATTTGAATAGTAAAGCTAACAACGTAAAAGAAAGTTCTGTAAAAAGCATCAAATGTTGTTTCAAACAATTTTGCAATGTTTTGATGCATTATTTAAACAAAAACATGATCTAACCTTTCGCCAAGGGCATTTGGCGAGAGATAAGCAGCATGCACCACGTGATCCACTGCCGTCCGCAGATAGGATTCAGAATTATTTTGAAGTCACCGTGGTTTAAAGGCCAGTTTGTAAATAACGCAGTCATGAGCGATCGTCTTACAATTTACACCCTTTGGTGCAGCAAATACTGAGTCCGAATCACCACAATTTCAAGTAAATCAAAGTCCGAATCAAAAACCTTCATCTACGACTGAAACTGAACATCATCCCATTCGAGGCCCGCGACCCCCTCATTATCACCGGCATAAAAAAATCGGCGTCATCAAGGGACTTTCAATTTTGCATTTTTATATTTTTTGATTCGGATGTAGCTTTACCTACTCTTGGGGTATTTAATCATTGAACTCGTTCTCCACTGCTTGATGTAAATGTTCTGCTGGCAGTGTTTGAAGACTGTGAGACAATCACAATTATCTCCTGTGTTCTTTGCTGAATTAACAACCTCAAGAATGGTACACATGTTCATTACGATTTTCTTCTGACGGACGTCCTTGTCTGATTCAAAACGTTACGGTTGTGACTGGCGAGGCTACATCAGGATGCAGTCCACTCGAGTCGAATACATAGACAATGTCTCTGTTTTAGTCCAGTCAATCTACGAGATTTTGGCACCTAACCCACAACAAATTGCAACAGAAGTTTTTTCTTCAGAATTCATTTTAGAGAGGTACCCAGAACAACATATTAAAAGTTTAGTCGAATCCATCTTGGGAAAATATGTTTAAAGTGCATAAATCAAATATGGCTGCCAGCCATCCAACAAACTAACATTATAATATATGTTAAACAAGCTATTTCAGTGATTTCAAATTCTGGCGCTAGTTATTTGGCAGGGAATATTTTTTGTTTTATGTTTCATATAGGCATTTGATTAATTTGCATAATTCCAATATGGTGGCCAACATTCCTACAAAAGACATTTTTGGTCATACACCAGGTATTAAACAAGTATTTCGGTGATTTTAAAGTTAAAAGTATATTACTTTCGCATGGACAAACAATTTTCAAGATGTAATGATTTGCAAATGTTCCCCTTTTTGCCAAAATTTTAATAAAAAACTGTAGCTGATAAAAATTTGATATCCATTTCGTCAAAAATTATGAAAAAAAAAAGTACAGAAATGTTCACAGAAATTGGTAAAATATTGCATTAAAATTTTGGTGTTAAAACTTACAGCAGTCAAAGGGTTAAACAAGCTATTTTTTTTATTTCAAAGTTAAAATTATATTTCTTTGGCATGGACAAATGATTTTTGAGGTGCAATGATTTGCCTTGGCACTTCGTTAATTTGCATAAATCCAATTGAGCGGCCAATATACATACAAAAGACGTTTTCTGTCATATATCATGTATTAAACAATCTATTTCACCCGTTTTGAAGTTTAAATATATTTCTTGAGCATGAAGAGACACCTTTGGCGATTTAAATTTTATAAAGGACACTTTGATAATTTTCATAAATTAAATAGGGCTGCAAAATTAACGGCCAAATAGCTTCTAATATAAATAAGGTTCTGGTAGAGTTTTTAGCACTTTCAAGAAAAAAGTGTTGAGGGGGCACTGCGGCATCATGGGCCAGTGGCTAGAGCAGTGGACTCACGATCACAAGATCACAAGATGGTGAGTCCGAGCCCCGGCATGGCCATGGTGTTGTGTCCTTGAGCAAGGCACTTTATTCCTCATTGCTTCTCCCCACCCAGGAGTGATGGGTACCTGGTAGGACAGTGGTTGTAATGTGTGTGTTTAGCTCTGCTGCGCTTATTGGCTGCACATGTGAGCTGCAGCTAATACTCCCCAGGGAGTTGAGTGGTATCATATTAGGTCCAGTTACCAGGGGTAATAATGATTGTAAAGCGCCTTGAGCACATGTACTTGTGGATATGTGCGATATATAAGAACCCAATATATTGCACCCAACACAGCGTATTTTGTCAAATATTTTTTTGCAAATATTCATCCAATGTTGATTAATTTGTTAACTCACAATTTGGTTAGGTTCAACTTTTAGCTTGGCAAGCAGTCGTAAGTTGCATGATATAGAAGTTTTAGTGTATGCAAATGTATGCAAATCACCCGATTTTCTGTTTCCTTTTATTCCAATTTCAAGAGTAACAAAGAATTTAACTCTAGTCTTGCTGGGTCAAATTTTCTTAAATTTTCACATTATGTTTTTTTAATGCTATATAAAAAAATAGCTACTTTGTTTTGCAATGAAATTCTTACACTTTGAATAAGAGCCATATTTATTTTGCTAAGCATGATTTTAAGCACATTTTTAGTGTCCGTTTTTCAGCCCATGCCATTTTAGAATGAGGATAGATAATGAAAAATAAAACTGTCGTTTTTTTTCTACATACAGTTTTGTTTTAAGTGATATATTACATTTCAGAAAATAGTTTCGATGGGTTTCCATGTCATCTTACATGAGAAATATTCCGTTGAAAAAATGTGTGTTGGCAACGTGCAGTTCCACCTTTAGTCCATAAACATTTATTTTTAAAAATATGGAAAGTATACTATAAATTTACTTAAAATAATGACCCATTTAGGAATATAAGTTTATTTCACTATGAGTCTGTGATACCTCAATTTGTTAAAATACTCCATGAATATATTGCATTTTGAAAGGAATGTTAAAGCAAATTTGGTAGACATACATATATGACTTCCGAACAGATTAAAATACGTATATGTTGATGTGCGTTTACTAATGACATGTAAGAAAGTCATGCATTTAATCATTTTTTGTGTTTTTTACATATGACAACCATTAATGATTGTTAATCGTTCAATTATAATCTCTCTCTGAATATAACATTGAATTCATCTGTGTACGTCATTATTTGTAATTTTTATAGGCGTTTTATACTCTACAGTGTCAAAATATGTAATCTTTAATGTTTACTGTTTAAAGAAGTCGCGTTCAAAATCTTTAGTTTATAATTAGACTTAACCCCCCTTCTTATGGACGAGTGCATCTTTGGTACATCCCCCCAAGATGATAGGCAAAAAGTAATCTTATATAACAGCAAAAATACAATAAATACAACAAAGATAATACAAACGCAGAAACAAAGAAATAATGTGACCAAAAATAACAAATGCCACAATACAGACAAATTAAAACTTAGCGCTATTGCAAAGAATGTCAGACTCTTGAAAAACTTGATCAACAGACAAACTCACAAAAAATTGAAAACGGCATGCACGGCAAAGGCTTAAAATTTATTCAAACAACTCATTATCTTCACGGAATCAACTGTTACACAATACAAACATGTGCATCTCGAAAAATGACTGAAGATGTACTTTGTGTAATAGTTGGATTCTCTGTTTTGGGTGAATTGTAAGCCTTTGCTAAAGCATGCAGATTTCAGTTTTTGTGAGTTTGTGTGTCCATAAAGTTTTTAGGAATTTGACATTGTTTGTATTAGTACGAAGATTTGATTGGTGTGTATTATGGATTTTTTTATTTTGGTCAAATCATTTTTTTCGTTTTTTTAGCTTTGTTGTGTTTATTTTATTTTTGCTGTAATGTATGATGAATTCTTGCCTGTCATCTGGGGGGGGATCTTATAAAGATGCTGCCATTCATAAAAAGGGGTGCAGTCTAAATTAAAAACTAAAGATTTTGAACACGTCTTTTTAACACTTAACATTACAGATTACATGATTTGAGACTGTACAGTGTTAAACACCCATACAAATTAAAAAAATGCCGTACACAGAGGAATCCAATGTTATATTCAGAAAGAGAATATGTTATTCAGAAGGCTAACAATCATTAACAGTCGTCATATACAGAAAAAAACTTTTTTTTAAAATAAATGTTCAACGACTTAACAGTTCTACTTGATAGATTCCTTGTGCTAAAAACATAGCAAACCCTTATTTATATAAGAAGCTATTAAGCAATAGGGCATTCATATGGCAGCAATATTCAATTTCTGCAAATTATCAAAGGGTCGTTGTAGAAATTGAACCACTAAAAGTGTTCCTTCATACCCAACAAAAATATTAAAATTTTAAAGTCACTGAAATAACTTATGGTATATGACCGACAATGTCCTTTATAGGAATGTTGGCCACACTATTTGATTTATGCAAATTAATAAAGTGCCAATGCAAATCATTGCATCTCGAAAATCGTTCGTTCATGCCAAGGAATATATTTTTAACTTTAAAACCACTGAAATAGCTTGTTAATACGTGGTATATGACCGAAAATGTCTTTTAATGTCGGCCGCCAAATTGGAATTATGCAAATTAGGCATGTTCTCCAAGATGGATTCAAGTAAACTTTTAATATGTTGTTCTGGTACCTCTCTGAAATGCATTCTGAAGAAAAAAAAATTGTTGCAATTTGTTGTGGGTCTAAACCTATTTTGACTGGCCTATTTTTCTTGTGAGTAGGGTGAGGTAAGGTATACAGCTACCGCTATGTCATAAGTACGGGCCAAAAGAAAGTAGGAGTTATACTTGTAAAATATGAATTTTAGTAGCAGTCAATACTACAGGCTATAGAAGTAGAGATAGTCTGTACGCCACTGTCATTCTACTCGTT
The DNA here is from genome assembly GCA_001465055.1 of Ptychodera flava. NCBI lineage: Eukaryota > Metazoa > Hemichordata > Enteropneusta > Ptychoderidae > Ptychodera > Ptychodera flava. Next base: position 26,021 of record LD343064.1, on the reverse strand, counting down.
TTTGTGAAATGGCCGTGCTTACGTCGTTCGACCATTTTCAGCTTTTGTGCCAGGTATTGATACAACAAAGCGTCTTTTAGTTCTATTGTAACGATGTTGCATCGCAATTGCCAAGTGGCGTCAGCATTCGAAAATACTACGAAACATTAGTCCCTCGTGGAGGGACTGTAGAGAAAATAATATTCAATCAAACTTCACAGGAGAAATAGTAGCCGTTTCCACATACACACTGCCTTGCATGCAAATGCTGCTTGAAACGTTTGATTTTTTGTATTATGGATGTGTACGTGATTCACACCTTCCGATCGGCTTAGCATATTAACTAACCCCGAAATTTCGGGGTTGCATACATGGCGAATTAGCATCGGCGAAATTGTAATGAGATGCTCAGTTTCTTCATATTTTTTGTAAACCTTTGCTTTCTAATGTCTTTATTTAGAGCAAGATTCACAAATGATCAACGAGTGCGAAGTTAAGTTATCTTGTATTGTAATTTAACATGACATGGAACCGTTACATTGGTATGAAATCTGTGAAATGTTAAAAAAATAATCTTGATTCAAAAACTAACATACCGGTTTCCCCTTTTCAAATATGCTCTCCCTACAGACAGTGAACCTTCTGATGTGACAATCTCATTAAATTCATCTCCTCTGGAACATGACTTGCTAGATATGTACTGTATAACATCAGACCCTAATTGTATATTGTACACTTGGTATAAAGATAATATGAAACTGGATGAATCCAAAGAAGGGATAAGTTTTGACGAGAATACCAAAACGCTTACTATCATAAGTGTGAACAGAGACCACTCAGGAATGTATAAATGTGAAGTGTCAAACCCGTTCGGAAGTCTTGGAAGTAGTGAGGTGCGTTTGGATGTTCATTGTAAGTAAATATGCTATTTTTTGAAGTTGTTATTTTTCAAAGAGAGACCAAAAATACTTATTCAGATTATTGGTAGTGTCAGTGCACGGAAAAAGTTGTCACTTCAAGATGTTAAATTGCTCAAGCGATTATTATTAGTCCAGATTCAAACGCCTTATGAGTTTTGTATTGGACATATAAATACCAGCGCTTTTTATTTGCATCTGTCGCCCAATAGGGTTCATTCATATCGCGATGACCAAGGACATTCTGTTTTAGGCATGCTAGACATGTCATATTTATCTCAAGAGTGTTATTGGTCATTTTATTTTGTCCTTTTGTCAGACTCGTTCTATGCTGGTATCTATTTTATAGTGGAATGTATTTCTCGATTATCTGCTGTTAACCTGTCATTAAGGATGCCAATACATGGCAATAGTTTGATCAGTAATATACCTGCAATGACGGAAGGCAAATTTCGTCTGATAACTTTGAATTTGAGGAACTTTGCATGGTTTTTAATTTTCTGCTCGCTTGCTAGTAACGATTCAGTCTCGCAGCGTTATTCAGATTGTTGGCGATGTAAAACCTGTCCTGATAGGTAAATGTGTTAAGAAGAAGAAGAAGAATTTTCAACATTTAATGAAAGTTTACTACTAAAATTAAACTCCTTTAAAAAAGCTCATTTGAGATCATTTCAACTTTACAGACGAAAAGTAAAATTGAAATTAGACTAAAAGATAGTAACATCTGATGATGAATTACTGAAAAACCTGAAGAACGGGAGACTACAACATACACAGCAATAACTGATACTGCAAAAGTGCTATGACGCTGAAGCAGTGAAGCGACGGAGATGACTGATGGAAAAGGCAAACAGCCTTTTGTACCACAGAAACACGAGTAAAAAATGCCAATGATATCTTTAAAAATCATAATTTTGTCAAGCGAAATAAAATTCTGAAACAAAAAATGAGCGAAAGAAATTTGCAAAGATGTAGGACATGGAAACCAAATCACCTTACGTCTTGTACAGTTTGCCACGTGACCGCCTACGAGAAATGACATGCCAGCCAAGAATCTTCTCAACTGAGTACCCCTCCCCCCTCCCGTCTCATTCCGAACAATACAGGCCAATGTCGAGTGAGTTGTCGGCGTAAAGGAGATTTAGCTCAAAGGTGAAAACTTGTGTGTTCACAACAATATTAAATCAAAAGTTATTATTCCATCAATGTTTACAGAGGCAATGATATAATCAACACATCGAATGTTTTTGAAAGCACTTCTGTTTGAATTGAAAGTAAAGTAATTGTTTTCATCTGAAATGCGAGAAAAAAAAACTAACCTTTTAAAAACAGAAATAAATATTTTACTTGGTGGGGAATCGTGATCATGAATTGCATTCCGTCTCGTCGAATTAATTACAAGTAAATCTTGTTCGACTTTCTATAATATCTGAGAGTCATTTTGTTCGCGGAAATGACATTAACAGGCATTTTGAAATATGACAGCCAGTATGTTTTGATTGACAGCTTTTCAAGCAAAATTAAGAGATTGAAAATGAAATATATATCAGTCGATCTAATTTAACTCAAATTATAATTTAATAAGTATTATAATATGCTTAGCTGGAATCCGGCAATCTGATTGGCTGGAGCCGGGGTTTATATTCTCAACAAGAAAACCTGCGCGCTCGCGCAAATTTCAAACGCCAACTTGAGGGCTAAACGCGCCATAATGTCGAACAAGTCTATGGCTTCAGATTGATTTTGATTGTTAAATTTTAGTCTGGTGCAGCTTGACGAACCAACAAATGAAGAGTTTTCTGTAAGCAGCGGAGGCTATGTAACAACAATATAATTTTTAACAGTTTTTTGAACCTTTGTTTGAAGCAAAATTCTTCAAGTTCGATGTCTAATCGCGATATCGATGCCTTGCGTAAACGTATTTTATGAATTCAACTGTGCACGCGCGCGTTCTGAAACGTTCTATTTTAGAGTTTGTATGAGGCTGGGCGCTCCCGAACTTTCGTTCCAACTTCGGCCCTAAATAACGACATTGTCCACCTGTTTTTAACTTTAGCATATTATAATGAGGTTATAAACGGTGCGCTTAGGTATTTGGTTGAGGATATAAGACCTCTGGGGTGAAAATTAGCATATTTGGGTGAAATAATCACCTCGCTTCGCTCGGTGATTTTTTTCCGCCAAATATGCTAATTTTCACCCTAGAGGTCTTATATACGCAACCAAATACCCTCGCTTGCCTTTTATAACCTCTAATTATTTCAGCATTTGATAATTCCATACAGAATTTAAGGTAAAAACTAGAAACGTTGTTTGAACAGCGCTTTGAATTTTCTCAGGTAATTTGTGAAATTGCAAACACTTTGATCATTGAAGCCCGTCCGTAAATCGTCAAATTTAATGTGTGACCAGATATCCGGTACATTTTCTGACTTTTTATCTTCCCATCCCAATTTAAGGCATAACAAATTTCTTCGTCATTCCTATTTACACACCAAGAGTTGTTACCCATCGGTTCCAGAGGAACAAATACGATTATAGCACCATTCGTCTCTTTTCCTTGTATTGAAATTTAGAATGTCAGCAATAATGCAATATTTTGCCCGATAAAATGTCCTTTTATGTAACCTGGTTTAATCTGTTTGGATAACCGAACGTAAACATTGTAAGTACCGTTGACGATAGAGAATCTGCCGTCACATCTTGTGTCAACTTTTCTACTTTAAAATCAGCATTCTTATTTATCAAGATCGAAGTTCCTTCGTCGAGTTATCGTCCTCATAATAATACATTTATTTTCTCCACTCTTTTCCCCGAGTTTTGAAACTCATGGTGTGTTGTGTAATTCTTGCAATATAGCTACATTCATTTTCTGGTGTTTTTCCACTCACAAGCGCATTACCATTTAGATCGATTAATCAGACACCGTGTACTTATGGTCAAAAGTTTTAGTTTATTTATATGCCAGTTTTGTTGCTACATTTCTCTTTTCTTGCGCCATTTGCACTCGAGATCAAATTGGTTTGAAACTGTGATTGTGGTTCCGTTTATTTGACATCTTTTGCACATTTATTGCTTTTGAACAAGCGTGAGCTGTATGTGCAATTTCCCAACATTTCCTGCCGGTAGGCTGTGTATTTCCAGTTTGCAATTGTTTGCATACTAGCCTTGCTGAAAAACAACTTTAATCAAGTAAGATAGTGTTGTCTTTGGCTCCTTTATGTAGACAACTCTATCGGCGTTGAAAATGTTGCTACACTTGCTGTTAATTCACAATTGGAGGCTATGTATGTTCGTCTTAATTTTGTATCCGAAACTCTATGATATGTGTACTATCACTTGGTCATCGACGAAAAGGGGTACATCCTTGATGATTAATGTTATCCAATCATTTATATATCTCTCTACGAAATGGGTTCTTGTCCAAAAACCCCACTGCTTTGCCTTGAAGAGTCAGGTCTTGTTATGTCAGCTTTGTCTTTCAATTAAATTCTCCATAGTCCTCTTATTATCTGAAAACGTTCAATATTGTTCATGGACCATGGTATTTGGTCTGAAGTGTGTTAAAATTTCTTCATCGGTTAGCAAACTCTTTTATAGCAGGGTGTTACATCGGACTATTTGAGAACCAATTGTAAAACACGACGCTCACCGTCACTTGTTTGTTGGCATTCCATCCATTGGCTATCACCTGTGCATATGTAGCACGTTCACTAATCGCCATTGCCGTCTTCATACTGACTTCTGAGCATTCGGAAAACGTAACAAAGTATCTTCTTTCTTGAGTTGCGTACAGTTATCAGCCTATCATTCACTGCTTACTCACTTTGTTGGTGCATACCGGTATTTCCGTTGTAGTATAAATCTGCACATTTTGGCAAAAAAAAAATACAAAAACTCAGAGCGCTCTGAACAACTGCTTCCGTACATAACAAAAGCGCGATGGTCGGTTGTTTGGGGAATAAATTCCTACAAAAATTGTCCTTTTCTATATTTTCCTAGTTTTCACACAGTGCTTGTTTGAAAGCGTATTTGTTTTAGAAGTGGGCCATATTTTGTTGTGAACCTAGGTGTGTCTTTGTTTTGTCTTTCGTTCAATGATGTTTGCCATGGCTTATTTAAAATTCACACCTCATTTGGTAATTTTCACAATTACAGCAAAACTAAACAAAATATGGACACAAAATACATTAATGCACACACAAGACACAATAGGTGATGCGTAAAGCCCATTTCCCTTTGTAATGCAATATGTTATCTTATTCTTGCTTAGCGACAAAGAGGGCATACAAAAGGACCTGTACCGATGTCCAAAATATCCATATTATCATAGACCCCCACTTCCTTAGAGTTTTATATTCGACACCCGGATCTTGTTGAGAAAAAAATGGCCAAATCAACGACAAAATAGCCAATCACAAAAGCTTTAACACAAAAACCAGACATGTATACCAAAGAAAAATGCAACTAAGTCAACCAGATTGACTGAACACAAGATAAATAGTCTTCACACACAACCAATCACAAATTATCATCATGGATGATACTGAAACTATGCTCAAAACCTTGTTCGTGGATTAAAGCAGTCCATTCGGACTATCAAACCAGCTGACTGAGATCGATCTGACATTCCTGTCAAGTACAGTCAGTCCAAAAAAAGAATAGCAAATCCGGCACGACAATGAAAATCGATAGATCTTGACGACAGCTCGATTCACTCTACTCAACGCAGAGCGCGATAAGCAAAGCAAGAAAAGTATTTAAATGGTTTGCCAAGGAGCTTATAAGTATGCCTCAAAGCGTATGTGACGGGCAAAGGGCCACAAACTGAGACTTTAGTGCTGACATCATCAACGAGTGGCAATATCTAGAGTACGAGTGTCGAATTCATTCATTTGAATTCAACTTTTGGATATTGGTTTTAACGTTATATCTACGCTGACAGACAATAACCCATGTAGAATAAAGGCACCATCATGAAATTGAGAGATGTTAGCCTGTGAAACCCGTCACATCACCAGCAGTTTTGCGACCAAAACTGGCGATGGTTCCGATCAATCCTGAGATGGCTGCATCCAGTCCCTTCAGCAACTGGCCAAGTAGTTTGACTGCTAATTTTGCCACGCCCTATACTTTCAATTCCCGGGGGACCACCTTTAGCACCTCGCAGATTTCCACATTTCAGAGAGCAGGAGCACTCATATGGTAGTGATGATTGTTTTATTGTGAGCCATTTCCCTTAAACAGCTTTGTCAATTTTGTTTTAGCTCCAGATCTGTATAGTCTAGAAGTTCTTTCAATAGCCTTGTTGGAGCCATTCTTTCATGAACTCTCCGGTATTTACGAAGAACCTTGATGCGGTTGTCGTTTTTCGATATTGTGCATGGAGATCAAGTGTAAGCTCTAGTGATTCACGATCCAGGCGGGGGCTTAGTATTCTGTCGTTCTTGGCGTACAGCTCAGCTTGCTTTTTGAAAGAGTTTGCTCAACTTCGTGTTTGGTTGAGGTCATTTCATTTTGAAATCCTGTAGTCGATTGTCTTTTTATTTTCTGCACTGCTGCTGGAACCCTCTTGTAACTCCGCAAGGTAAGCTTTTGAGTTGTGCTTTCATGGAGAGCAGTGCGTAGGAACTCCACTTATTCATCGTCGCGTACAGTTGGGGTCTTACTTGTTTTGTTCATCTTCATATAGGCGAGACTCACCTATTTTCCACACTTAATGTACCCACCTTACATACGGCCACATCATACGTCATTTAAAAGCTTATTATCTCTACTTCAAGAAAATTGACGATGTGGAGCTGCAAATTAGGGCCATACCCCCCTAACTTGCATAATTCACAGGGGTATCCAATTTGCATAAATGCGATATAAAATTAGAAATTTCAGTGTTAACTACTCTAAACGTACTTTTAAACTATCAAGTGATATATCAAATGAAAGGTATTTACATGTAGAATACAACATGGATATCCAAAGAGATATTTTAATTGATTTCACTGAAATATTTCCATATTTATTGTGAAAAAATTATTTTCCCCTTTTGAATAACAATATTTTAAAATTTTTAACACATGCAGCCATATCATACAGCAACATCATGCGTTATTTGATAGCTTATTATCTCTACTTTATGAAAATTGACAATATTGAGCTGTCAAGTAGGGCCATAGCCCCTAATTTGCATAATTCACACGGTTACCAAATTTGCATAAATGCGATGTAAAATCAGAAATTTACTCTTAACTACTCTAAACATAATTTTAATCTATCGAGTGATATATCATTGAAATATATTTGCATGTAGAATACAACTTTGATATCCAAAGACACATTTAAAATGATTTCACTGAAATATTTTCATATTTATATTGAAAAATATTTTCCCCTTTTGAATAACAATATTATAAATATTTAATCACATACAGCCACATCATACAGCCATATCATACGTCATTTTAAAGCTTGTTATCTGTACTTAAAGAAAATTGACAATGTTGAGCTGTCAAGTACGGCCGTAGCTCCTAATTTGCATAATTTACATGGGTACGCAAATTACAGAAATGTGATATAAAATTAGGAATTTATTAACTACTCTAATCATACTTTAAACTATCGAGTGATATATCAAATGAAAGGTATTTGCATGTAGAATACCCAAAGAGATATTAAATTGATTTTATTGAATTTATTTTCATAATTATATCAAAAAATATACTGTCCCCTTATGAATAACGATATTTTAATAATTTTAACACATACAACTACATCATACAGCCACATTATACGTCACTTGAAAGCCTATTACCTCTGCTTCACGAAAGGTGATATTGGTGATACTTTTCCAACACATCTTTACGAAAAAATGTCGGTGTTCAAATCATTCACGAAATATGTTAAAAATCAATATATATATATATATATATATATATATATATATATATATATATATATATATATGGGTATATTATACTCCATAAAAAGGGCATGTTTGGAGAAACACTCCCTGACCTATAAAAAACTAGACATTGATATCGAATAATAATGCAGACAAGAAGAGCTATTCATATGTTTTGAAACATACATTAAACAAAAAAAATATTCATTTCCAGATCTCATTTCAGCTGTTTGTTCTCGGTGTTCTATGCACTTTTTGGACATCATAATGAATGTGGTTGCATTGATACTGCTGTTAAAATGTTTAAAATACCGTTATTCAAAAGGTGAAAATGACGTTTTGACTTTAAATATGAAAATATTTCAGTAAAATCACTTTGTATATCTCTTTGGATGTCAATTTTGTTTTTTACATGCAAATACTTTTCATTTGATATATCACTCGATAGTTTAGAAGTATGTTTAGAATAGTGAATGAATTTTCTAATTTTATATTGCATTTATGCAAATTGCATACCTGTGTAAATTATGCAACTTTAGGGATACGGCCTTACTTGATAGTTCAACATTGTCAATTTTCTTGAATAATAGAAAATAAACTTGACGTACGATGTGGCTGTATGATGTAGCTGTATGTGATGAAATATTGTTATTCAAAAGGGGAAAATATTTTTTTCAATATAAATATGAAAATATTTCAGTGAAACCAATTTAAATATCTCTTTCGATGTCCATCTCGCATTTTACATGCAAATACCTTTCATTTGATATATCACTCGATAGTTTAAAAGTATGTTGAGAGTAGGGAACAATGAATTTGTAATTTCATATTGCATTAATGCAAATTGGACACCCTTGTAAATTATGCAAATTAGGGGCTATGGCCGTACTTGACAGTTCAACATTGTCAATTTTCTTGTAGTAGAGATAATAAGCTTTTCAATGATGTATGATGTAGCTGTATGTTGTAGCTGTATGTGTTAAAATTTTTAAAATATTGTTTTTCAAGAGAGGAAAATATTATTTTCAATATATATATGGAAATATTTCAGTGAAATCAATTCAAATATGTCTTTGGATATCACGGTTGTATTCTACATGCAAATACCTTTCATTTGATATATCACTCTATAGTTTAAAAGTATGTTTACAGCAGTTAACAGTGAATGTTCTAATTTTATATCGCACTTATGCAAATTGGGTACCCGTGTGAATTATGCAAATTAGGGGGTATGGCCCTAATTGGCAGCTCCGCATCGTCAATATTCTTAAAGAAGAGATTATAAGCTTTCAAATGACGTATAATGTGGCCGTATGTAAGGTGGGTACATTAAACTCCTAAAATAAGGCCCTTTTGTGGATTCGCCGCTCGCCTAATACACCTCCTTCCCAATTCCTGATAGGTCAACATTTTTGTCTGTCAGTGTATCTCATATATTCTTTGCAAAAATGCCATATAACAAACCTCTGACCAACCCTCGGCATAGTCGCAATATTGCGCAAGGAACAAAAGCAGCGAGGACTCATAAAAGGCGCACCATAGAACAATGCTAACTACCACAGAAGTGACAATCACGGCATTTGCTCTATGAAATTTGGTCGTCTGCAAGGTGCAAAGGGTGGTTACCCAGGCATTGGCATCAAGTTGAAAGCATTACGGTGTGGCTCATATCTCTCTCTTACTACTTGACTTGCACTCTGACTTACTGTCTAACTTATTATATATGTCTTGCCTGCCCGACTTACTGTCAAAACAATTCCATCGTGGAAGGCCTCAGAGGCAACCACAAAATTCATTGCAGAGGGCATACCTTATAGAAAAGAAGTGGCTTCGGGCTTCTCGACACCGCTGTGAGGAAGAGGATCATTACCATTGTGCTGGAAGACGTCGGTCCTGTGGTCCAGACAGCTTTGCAGGCGAATTTGGCCAGTGAGGATAATTGGCCTTCCAAAGGGCTTTCCATCTGCCTGCATACGCAGTGTTTCCTTGGGAAAGAAACAGAAAACACTGCAGATGATGAATAACATTCACTCGCACTTACCATCTCATATATTTAATGAATTGATTACTGATGTAAGATATTCATGAAATATATGTTATCTTTTCTATGAAAATAAGATCATCCTTGCTTGCCAGCCATTGGTGCATTTTTTTTACTTTGCCTAAATCTTCATGTGGGGCTTTAGGAAACAGCTTTTACGGATCATCAAATAAACAATGTGATTTTCAGAGAACTTTTCATGACCAAGGTTTCGGAAAGTCTGACTAAAGAGAAAGACGTAGCCTTCATGTGACGGCCTTGGATAAATGTTTGACATACCAGTCAAATTGTATACACAGGACACCAAAATCTTGCCCTTTTAGATACTAAGTTAGAAAAAAATCTGTTAAAGGTCATTTGAGGTTATCCTAAAAATTTAGAAAATGATTTTATGCCGTAGAGGTCCATTACCCAAAAATATATCTTCAGTATTTTCTGAGATATGGTAAATATGTCATAGGTAATTTAAGTTAATCATTAATATTTTTCATAAATTATTTGTTACATTCCAGCTTTTGGCCATACAAATTTTGACGTGGGCACTATCCGGTTCAGGCCCCGAGAACCGGATAGTGACCACGTCTATGAATATTCAGCGTGAACGAGGGCGATAAAACTACAAAGAATGCTTCGGATAAGGCTTGCAGGAACGCAAACAAATTATATCCTCTAAGTCCCAAATTCTACACTTGGCTCTTCTAAGTATTTCTCTGCACTCGTATCATGTTAACGAGGGCTCGAATTGGACAAAGAGGAGAGTTCTCGATGAGAGGGAGAGGTAGTTCGAGTAAGCGCTGACCGCACTGGATTGTTTTGGTGTGTCTGATCGTGAGGATCGCGGACGTTTCGAGTATTGCAATGTCGTCTCTACGTAGGTATTTGTTGAGTCCGGTAAAGTTTGTGTTTGGAGGAGCAATGTCGATTTCCTGGCAAATGTGAAGAATGCGAAGAGGCAGGCGCACCAAAATGTAGCGTTGAATGGTATGGAAAGTCGAGCTTGGCGTAGATTGCCTTAAGTATGCACGGTGTGATGGGCAGCTTTTGCGCGGGTGGTTTCCCACGGGTCCGGGTGTAGCCTGGTCGAAGAACAGTTAGTAGCCTGTTGTTTTCCAGGGGGTTAGGGTAGCCCGCCTCGGCGTGAAGGAGTTGAATGATATTTAGTTAGCCTGGGATGCTCGATGGTTTGAGTGTTCTCGCGAGAAAAAACTGCGTACTGGCAGACTTAAGCTGAGTGCACGGCACTGGGCGGAGGCCGAAGTAGAGGCAGAACCGGAACTCGGTAAAACTGTTTGAAAATGACATTGAACACTGCAATATTTTTTTTACATTTTATGCATGATCAGTGTTTGTGTCACAATATTCAACAACCAAACAACGACAATACAATTTGTGAAAAACAGTTCTGTTTGCCAGAGACTGAAGATAGATAAATATACAGGAACGGAAAATCTGTGACCTTCTTGTGTCATTTCTCCGGCTGCCAGCTTCTAATGAAAAGCATGAATATGGTATGTTTAACTGTCAAAATGGTCATTGAACTGAGGTAAATGAAAACATGTTTCTGTGATAATAAAGGATGAATTCACAACAGTTCAATTTTGTCCTAGATCCTGTGAAAATTTTGAGAAATTGATGTGCGCCACGGTGCAGCATGAGAAAACATGCCGCCAGGAATTGTCCAGTTTCGCAGGCTCGTTATGTATTCAAATATATGGCATAAAATCAGCATAATGAGGCGTTAGCTGATGACGTAGGACTATCAAGTACGGTTTCCCTGGATTAGTGGGAGGAGAACTTCGTTAAGTGGGATTAGCTGATGAACAAAAGCGGGCTCCAGATCCATGACGCTCTTTTGTACTCTTTGTATAAACACCAACTGCTACTTCAGTCGACCAAACGACGGTAAAATTGTAATTCTTATTCCATTATTCTCTGTGACAGCGAATTCTCGAGTTCAACGTTTATGCTGTATAAGAATTAACAAAAATCGTAAACACAACAAAAAAGAAATACAACATTAAAAAAACAAAAAAAAACAATGATAAACACCGTAACAGACAAAATGGCCGTGGAATAAATCAGCCATCTTCCAAAGAAAAGCCGACAACAACATGAAATTCATCAAGAACCTTCCATCGCTCAAACTAACAAACACCGAAATAATAGCACTAGACAAAGGCCTAAAATTCATTCCGACACCAACAAAACCAAGCAGAATAAAACTGCTTCACGATTTCAACAAATATGGTCGCAAAGTGAGACTGCGCTACATCATGAGACACAACACCCATTCAAGGAAAAATCAAGCTGGACTCCCCGAACAACAAAAAACACAGAACTTGAAAGCTATCTGAAGCTGTTGAACTTGCAATTCTAGAGATATCCTTTCAAACAAGGAAACAAGAAATGTCGCGTGCCCAAAGAATCGCGATAAACAAGCTTGCAAACAATATACAAATTACCATAAAAACCCTTCGACAAGGGTCGGGGTATCGTCATTGTCAACACAAAAGATTCCGTACACGAATGCGAAAAGCAATTACGAAACACTCAGTATTATACTCAACTAGACAGTGACGACACAGAACAAACAGTAAACAAAATACACGAACTGTTTAACAAAATGTACGACAAGAAACACATCGACCATGATACTTATAAGTTTCTTGATCCAAAAAAACATAAAAATCCGTACCCCGCAGTGGTACTTATTGCCTGAAAGTTCACAAACCGCCGCAAAAAATCTAAAAGACACACTAGTCTAAACAAAAATTACAAAAGTAAAGAAACATAGAACAAACAAACCGAACCACCGAACGGACTCACAACGAGACCCAAACATTAATATACTTGCCTCGCTACTCGAAGAGCAAGACCACTAAAATGCATTAAAACAAATTTTCACAAACACAAACACAAACCATGGAGGTAGTACTACCTCCATGCACAAACTAAGGAAAGAATCTAAACTGCGACTGATGAGAAACCACACTCGGGTTTCGAAACTCAAGCGTCAAAGGGCCACTCTATCAACTTTGTAACACCATAGGCCCGGCTGCGTCTCGCCATAAGCTTTCCCCACACAAAAAAAAACATTACCGTACACACTAATCCAAACTTCCCTACAAATATCCGAAGCGAAACAAACATTTCATTAACACAAAGAATCGGATAAGAATGTAGGAACATATTTCCGAAACGAATCAAACACAAAGTCGACACAAAAAACATTTTGGAAAGTTAGGTGGGGAGCCTCTTTCACATTTTTACATACGAAAGATTTGGATTTTTTATTTCACTCAAGGATTGACACTGATACTTGACTTTTTTTGTCACCAAAGTAAACAATCACTGTCTTGAGTGACAGTTTACGCTCTGCATATATGCATAGAAAATGAACACGTCATGGCTATTCCATGCATAAATGCATGTCAATTATCGGGTTACCCGTGATTTTCACGGGTTGAAGCGGTTTGAAACCGGACACTTCCTGGCGGCAGTACTTGGCATGAGTGTAGTGCAATCCGATAGGTATTTTAAATTTGTCTTTTACCAGTAAAACTGTAAGAAGACGCAGGGGGAGAGCACGACAGGGGGTGCCCCCCTCTCGCATTGAAAATTTTGAGAAATGGATGTGTGCAATGGTGCAATCTGAGATGTGTTTCAATTTATTTCGCGAAAAAAAAAATGATTAACCCCGCCCCCTTCTTCCTCTCCACAGTTTGAGTAACGCCCCCTGAAGTTTTCAATTTTGTTAGAAACCCCCTCCCTTGTATGTCATTATATTTGTTGTTCCTCAATTTTTCATTGTCAACTTGTACATCTTCCTAATAAATTTATATTGAGAGAATAATATATTGATTTTAATACTAGTTTATTAACTCATGTCTTGTGTTTTAAAATTTTCACAATTTACAGAAGTCAAAAAGTCCCCTTTACATAGTGCCTATGCCATTGAGATATTGCAACAGAAATCCTGAAATATGATTTCTTGGGTCAGAAAAGGGAATGAAAACATTGAGTGCACTGAGGTGCAAAGTAGACCTATGTAGTGCATGCTTACATCATAAGTGCTGGGAAAAAAACATAAGAATTACTTGTGGTAAAAACATTTGCGGCGCCTATGTCGGCGCGCCGGCAAAGAATACATGAGAATAGGGTTTCCAAATTTTACTAATTTTTGGTGCATTGTGACATTTTGTTTTCACTTCTGTCTGTTATGACAATTTTTTTTTTCTCAGGCCATGACAGGATCAATTTTTTTTCTTCTATCTCACCTGGCGACAATTTTTGTTTT
>LD343063.1:1384176-1397240 GCA_001465055.1 Ptychodera flava | reverse complement strand
TAAAAGAGACCCAGCAAATTTATGTCAATAAAAAAAATCAGCCAGAGAAGGCTTGACAAAAAAAAAGATGATAGGTGAAAGGAAAAAAATCCATCAAAAGTTACTTTCTGGGACACATTTTTTATTTTCAGGGCCCGTAATCGTGGCCAATAATTTAGTAACTTTTTACTCAACTTTTTGTTAAGTTTGTTGGGATGTAAACAAAAGATAATACTATCATCTCATATCTGTGATTGTTGACAACTATATTGTGGTCCTTTACATCAGAAATAACAAACAAGAATTCTATAATTTAGGCAGCTTTCATTGGTACGTAAAATTTGAAATACTCAGCGAGCATATGACAAACGAGCAGTGATTGTTTACCATGTGCTTGCTCAAATGCACGGTTTAAAACAACGGGCAATGACAAATATTTAATTTGAACTCGATGAACTTTAATACCTTAAAACCATAGACCCTATGCTTAAACCCTCACCGTGGGTATAAAGGAACGCAGCTGGCATAAATATGATGTTTATCTCATTTGAGTAGAAAAGGTTAACAGCCTCAAAGACAGCTCTGCAAAAAATCCATGCAAAGCAGTAATAGAGGAAAATTTTCGACACGTTTTAATGTTTCTTGACCCCATGAATATCCATCGGAATGCTGCTTAAACAAACACTAGACATTTCGGTCGTATATAGGCAAAACTGGTCGAAACTTATACCAACATGGGGCAGACTGCGGGACCCACTTTCGGCCATGGAATTCAAAATTACGTGTTTACTGACTGAATGAACTTAAATAATTTAACGATAAATTAACTTAAATAACTTTTCAAAGATAAAACTTCACCGACTATATTGCTTCACGGATGAAATTTTCATTTCAATACATGCTTCTGATTGGTATACTTCACAATCAAGAGAAACTGTAAATAGGACGTCAGAAACGTCAATTTCAATATTTAATACTGCTTTGAATTTTCAAGTGTATTGTAATAAGGCCACCAAGAGACAAGGTCAACGGTGGCTTTTAAAAGGGTGTTTTTGGAGTTATTCAATGGTAAATTCAGCTGATCGTCTTTGATAAATATATATTGTTGTTTTGAGATGTTTAATAGGTAGAGATACCTTGGATGCGGACATGTCATCTTTTCTCAGATCATGTGCGTTTATTTTATCACCAGAATTACACTCAGTTCCTGAGGCATAAACATTTGAACATATGTACAAGTATTGTGTCCCAACTGATTATGATTATGTAATGTACGACACTTTCATTCTCGTGCGGTAAAGGATTCTGTTTATTTAAAAACCTACCAAAATAAGAAGTGCAAAAAATTGGCAGAAATCAGAGAGTTGAAGAGACTTTATATATAACGGATGAGAAAAAAAAATAATTCTACCTCATCAATCTTCCAGACCCACCCCCAACCCCACCCCCGATATCAAATGGTCGTCTGTTTTCCCGCCCTGCGTCTACGCGCCCAGACGTGTGTATATGCCTGTACGTAAGACGAACCTGGAGATGTGTCTCTCCAACTCGGTCGAAAATCACAGGGGATGAGCATTTTTGAAGCAGATGGTGTATCAGGAGTGAATTTTCGTGTGATTTTCGGCCGAGTTCGAAAGACACATCGCCAAAAAATAAGCGTGAGCAACATTTCTGTCACCCCGAATAGGTAGGTGGTGCCAACGTCAATCAGTCGATCAATCAATCAATCAATCAATCAAACTTTATTATACTCAACTCACAATGACATATAGTGTGCTATGGTACATTCCAAAATTGGACAAAGTACAAAACTGAACAGTTTCAAAAAGGACAATAAAGTATTTAACTCGTACAATAAACAAACTGTTTAACAGTGAGAAGGCCACTGGAGTCAGCACAAATCAGTGTTCTTAAAGAATATAGCAAGAATTAGAAAATTACATTCCATAACTTCTTTAAGGGTCTTTTCCTTTTGTGTAACACTGGAACAAGTGAAGTAATCTGCTCCACTTTCCGGGAACAATAAGACTCGTTCAGTACTAAACTTTTGACATGAGAATAACAAATGAAACTCATCATCTATTTCGTTGCTATCACATCTGAGACATTACCAATTCTACTGATGTATTTGATTTTCGCCTCTTTGCAGATGATACGAACCTTTTCAAATCCGTTAACACTAACAATATCAACCTTGATAACTTACATGACGACTTTGAAAAAGTATGTCATTGGTGTAATGCTAACAAACTTACAATTAGCGTAGAGAAAACTAATTATATGATAATTAAAACTCCCCAAAGATCTGTTACTGTTGATGGCAGATTGGGTGTCGGTAGCACACCTATAGAGGCAGTGTCTTCTGCTATTTATCTTGGGGTTGCTATTGACCCTTCTTTGACTTGGAAATCGTACATAGATAAAGTATGCAAAAAGATTAGTCCATTGGTTGGCATCATCTCGCTACGACACTATGTGCCAAAATGTGTTCTTCTTTTGCTCTACAATACCTTAATTCTCCCTCATTTGAGCTATTGCATTGAAATTTGGGGCAGCACCTATTACACTATTCTTGAACCCCTTCTTCGTCTACAAAAGAAAATTGTCCGACTTATTTCTTTTTCAACTTATAATGCTTCCTCATCCCCTCTCTTCAAGCAATTCAACATCCTAAATGTTCTCAAACTATGTAAATATCAAATGTGCATCTTTTTCTATGATCTTAAAAATAACCGTTTTGCTAGTACTTTAAATAATTATATTGAAGATCAGGTACCCCATAGCTATCATACCCGCTCTAAGATTAAGGAAAATCTCCCTATACCCAAAGTGAAGCTTACCATTAGTCAACATAATATCAAGTATGCTGCAGTAAAACATTGGAATTCCCTTCCACATACCATCAAAAATTTAACAAATCGGCATTCCTTCAAGACGCAACTCAAGAAATATCTACTAGACATGAATTGACAATACATAGTCTCACTTATTTTCGACTCTGTACTCCCTTTACCTTGACTTTTATTTCCATAGAATTTTTTTTTCTCCCTGCCACTCGATGTATTTCTGTTGTGTGCTTGTTTCATTTATTTATCTTAAATGCTTCGTCACTTTAAAGTCATGTTGTATTATTCCTCATTATTAGTATATTTGGGCCATGGACTTTACTAGTTTGTAAGAACTATTTCCATGGTCCTCACCAGGGATATTAAAACATTTTGATGACAAACACTGTTGTAACTTGCTATTACCATTATTTATTTCTTCTTTCACTGTACGATGTGTCTTGTAACCTTTCCCCCTGGTGAAATAAAACAAATTTCAAAGATAAAGTCAACCATTCAAATGTAATTTTGGCTTACTTTCCCTACCAAATTCAATACTTAAACGATGATCACTCAATCTAAATTTCGGTAAAGCTCTGCGAAGTGTAAAATTTGACCAATCGTAAGGGTAATTTCAAAATAAAATCCAGTTATGAAAGTTCTGTATGTACGCAATTTGTTACCACCTCCATTTTTCCTTGAATCACTTGACATATTCTCCTTCTAAGTATTCAAATACTAGCTTGATATCTTCCTCTTTATTTTCTCAAATAACTGGGTGTATAATGTAACACAGTTAAGGAGTTTAAAACATTCAAACGATTGTTACAATGAATAAACTTACCCCAAGGGGAAAGTAGAGGTGCCCAACGTTCAGTGCGAGGTGATTTTGGAATTTGCGCACGCTTATATGTTCTGGCGATGTGCTGTCGAGCTCGGCCGAAAATCACGCGAAACAGATGAAGTATCAGGTATAAATTTTGAGAATGAAAGGGAACGATCGACGGATACGTGATGAACTTGCTCATTTTCCGTGAAATCGAACGTGGAAGATGACATGGTATATACTAGTAATTCTCATATCCATTTGGTTAAATTTCCTGACTTGGTTCGTAGTACGAGCATATACACACGTCTATTGGGCACGTAGGGGTAGGGTGTCTTGTTCTGATTATCACAGGACAGGTACAAATACCGGAGAAAAGGAAATCTTACAAAACTAGTGCAAAGATAAGACTAAGACAGTGAGTAACCAAGGTTTGAATTATACATCTTTATTGGCAATATCACAGTCCAAAGTATTAAAATGAAATAAACAGTAGCATAATCTAAAAATTGACCAATTGTTAGGAGTTTTAAATTCAACTACAAGCCTTGTAAAACCAAAACTTCAAAAATGTTGATCACTCGGGATGATGAACTTACAAGTTCGCTAGAGCTGAACTGCGTCATCATCATGGACGGCAATATCTTCAGATCATTTACCGCAATTCTTTTGCATTTGAAGGTTTTCTACTGAAGTATAAAAACACTTCCTATGTTATCAGCCTATGTTTTATGGTTTTTCGGATGAAAAGTCGATCCAAATTTGTTTTTTTCCGTAAAAAGGTAACCTATCAGTACACATTTCCATTTAATAGTACGGCACTCATTCTCCCCAACACCGAGATTTGACCAGCACAGTAGTCAACTTTACACTCGCAATGTCTCGTATGGTATCATCATGGACGTAATAAATAATTTACTCTGTTTATTATAATGTGCACGGCTCTGATGGACGCATGTGCTTGAGATCCCCTAGCTCGTGCAACTGCTTCAGTTCAACTAATGGTGTCAAAATCTCTACTGTAGATCGACGAGGCCTTCAGCCACTTCCGGCAATTCACTCAGTTGCCGACTGAAACCAAGCAAAAATATGCCAGAGAAGAAAATGGACTTGTCGGCTACATAGGATTGGAATCGGAAAAGTGAGCCACTTTTATCAAAACATTTGGCTACCTCGCCTATATGCGTTAGTAAAATGCTCACTGGAAGTGGTATAAAATAGGTTATTAATTGAAATCAAATTGCAATAGAAAGACATTTGTAGTCTTTGCCTACAGTCCCTTTGAGTATCCAGTGTGGTAAATACAGTAAAAGGGGTGTCATAGCCCTGTCTAGGTAAAGTAGAATCTGTCTTGGAACCAAGGTAAGAACTTAAGCAGTATAAGTCTCGAAAGTTAATACTTAAACTTTTGCTCAAACTTTCCCCAATGAAACTTTCAACCATACTGTTACCAAAACAAGAATAAAAATCAGGGGTCACCTCGCAAAGTTTGGTACTAAAGGGAAAAAAATACCTAACATTTCCGATGTTTGAACTCAGGCGCCACCCCTGTGTTAACTCTAGAGGGAAAATTATATTTTTTGTTTTCGAAGAACTAAGACCGTGAAATTTTGTTTTTCTCCAAGGGCTTTAAAATGAGTCCAAATAAGTTGTAGATCAGAGAAGAATTGTGAAAATTTGAGAGTTCTAATATCCGTCTCCGAGGCGCATTCTTCCTGAAGGACAGCTACGTACTCGAGGCTTTATTGAATGCTGTCCAATTTCAGATCAATTTTGACGAAATCTGGTTGTATTTCTTGTTAATAATGTTGCCATTTGTTAATGAAATCGAAAATAATAATGTTTGTGTTGCTGTTGTTTCAATCATATTAATATAGTTGCAATAGAAAAAAAATGATAATTTGCATGATTTGGGTTCAATGGCTGTATTACTTTTAAGTACCGAGCAGGTATATAGTCCAGTCAATTTAGGGTTTAACCTAGGACTAATTGCAACAGAAATTATTTCTTCACCATGCCCTTTAGAAAGGTCTCACTAATGACATATTAAAAGTATAGGAAAATCTAAGGGGTGCAAATTGGTTAAATTTGCATATATTCAAATTAGCTATATATCGCCGTTAAAATGACTGCTATACTCACATTTTGGGCATGTAAACTGAATTCAAGTGACTTTTTTCATTGCAACACAATTTAGTAAGGTTTAATAAGTTATTCTCTAAATGTATCGAACAATAAAGATTATGCAAATTTAATAATTTGCATATATTCGCAGTTTTTCCACTATTTCTGACAAAATGAATGTTTAAGCTCATATTTAAACAATTTTTTTTCTCTATGAAATTGTTAAGGTTTTGCAAGAATTACCTAAAACAAATGAGGTTGACCTAATTTGCATGCATAATTTGCATATTTTAATACAAAAGGCCTAATTTGCATAATTGACACAAACGGTCTTCTGAATACAATAAGACTACAATAGCTTCCATTGACATTTTCTGGTTATTCAGAAATGCAATGAATAAAGAGAAGAGTTTCAGAGCATTACTGTTTTAAATAAAAGGAATCAGAATTATTTCTTTGGATATTCTTCTTTCTTTTACGACGATAAGCTTATTCATAAATAATCATTGGACGTGCTCAAGTGTTTGACATCAATTGTCATTTTCAGTCATTTTCTCCTACAACATGTTCGATTGCAGTAAAATTTTTGAATGAATATTTTGTGCTTTTGTTCACTATCTTCAATGACGATGGAGATATTCAGTTACTAGTAAATGGTTCACCACACTGAACAGTAGTGCCTGTGAATCATCTTTCTCATTATTAAACTATCATTAGTATAAATACGAACATCATTTTAATCACCATGATAGTAGTGGTGATGACAATTATTATGATGGTCATTATCATATCAAAATTTCTTCCTCATCCTCTCTGTTTACATCTTCCTCTAGGTGGTTCATTTGTTTACAGCCAGAATACTTTCGTTGACAACAGAAAGCCTAGATTTTTCTTTCTGGTTATTCATGCTGCTGCAGTTAATTGTAGAACCCATAAGTATGGGGAAGGGTAACTCAATGAAAAAATGTGAAGCATAGGATGATATAATTGTACTGCGTATCATATCAGACCTTAGATGTGCAAGTATCATTACCAATAAGATCGATAACTCAAGGAATTGAGAGTCTGGCCAATCTGAGGTGAGACTTCCATAAGGTTCAAAATACAGGATAACCAATTTTATGATAATTTGATGTCAAAATTTGATATCCTAATTGATAAACTCGTTAACGGCAGCTTCTGTGATGCAAATCCCTTCACATTTTGGTTTTCTTGTTTCACGGTCATGAAAATTTGAAAGAGCAGCTAGACCATGTAACATTATGAAAAGTATCTAGATTTGCTTTTACCAGTGATTTAGATTATCATGATTCAGTCAACAGATTTTTTAAAGTTTTTCCTCAAATGCTATGGCTGTGTACGGTAAGATTAAACAGGAAATCTCTCTCTTCAGTCCATTATATGGTGTTATATTAATTTTCAATTGTTGTCTTCAAGAAATTTCAAAATTTTGAGAAATGCAGTGTCCTTTGATTATTGTAATGTCTTTCAGCTGATAAAGGAACAGCTTTCCTTTTCCATATTTCATGATAATTGGCAGTATAGCATAACAATTGTACCTCTATATCATCATGATCATTATAATTCATTTATCACTATTATCATAAATTTCTGTATGTGGCATAAACAGGCAAGCTGCACACAGTCAAAAGTATATTTGATTTACCAGTGACCACACAACCTGGTCTTTAATTATTTTTACCAACACTTAATCTATATTAGTAATACGGGTTAGGGTGGAAATAAAAGAATATAAAGCTGAAACACAAATTTTCTTCAGCCTCGCTTAGTACAAAGTGTTGGTTATTTAGCCAAGCAATTTGGTATGCATTAAGAAAATCCAAATCTTCCAGTAAGTTCCAAATGTCATTGACATTATGCAAATTCTTTAGATAATTGAAATGAATTATACGAATCAATCATTGTTTATTTTTACAGGGCTTTTCATTCTGTAGGTCCTATTAGTATATAATCATTACAATGAGTTAAAATACACAGAAATTAAATAGCCATTTCAATTCCTTTGTACTGAGCAAAATGCTCATTCAAGTTATAAAATGGACATCTTCCGATAGGAAGAATTTAAGTATTAAATAACTTAAACAAGTAGTGTCTCTTAATGTAACTTATCATTTTACTGGTAACATAATTAAGTAAATTAAGTTGACGTCAAGTTGAAAAATTAAAGAAAATTATTTTAATGGTCATCATATAGGATTTATGCACATGAGGAATTGCTCAAAATTAGGTAAAATATATTTAGCAATGTTAGTAAAAACTTCCAATCTCTCTTTACGACATTGTAAAACATTTCCAGTTTCAATTATAACATTTAATACAGTGTAGGCATTTCCTATAAAATCTTTTAGAATTAGCCCTTTGCACAATGTAGATTGTATTAGATTTTGAATATACCTTTCTTGGACCTTTTTAAGTATTTAAGGTGAAGAAATAATTCATGTTCCAATTAGAAAAAGGAAGTGACATGGTTGACTTATTGGACAAATGCAAATAAGATTTTTTTATCGCTGTAAGATATATTTGAAAACATTCCCTGAACTAAAAACAAAAGAAATGATGTTACATAGTCATAACAATGTCAGCTTATCTCTTAAATCACTTTCGTAAATAGATTATCAGCACCAGGTTAGTATAGCATCTATGACCCATTTAGCATTTGGGTAAATTAGCTGTTTTATGCACAACTTCATTAAATGCACTTTTCGCGATCCATGGGATCGCCTTTGTTCTAGTTTGTAAGAGAATGATTGGCATGTAATAACCTTTTGTTTTCCATTGAAATTGTAATCTGGTGGGTAAATTTTCTGATGAGAAAATCTAGTGCCAACACAGGCCTTTAAACTTGCGATATGTAACTTCCATGACCCTACTAAAATTTAGTTCTAATGATCTCCGTTCTTTTTTAACATAGTCATTATAGTCATTATAGTCATTTATACTATAGGTCAAATAAGGGAAAAGGAAAGTGGTAGGAGGGGCACATTGCAGTTATGTAAAATGAGGAATCTTAAGTGATTTTATGCATTGCCTACAAACACAAAAAGTACATTAAATAATCAAATTGCTTGAATTAAATTTCAATTTGCTGAATATATATTTAAGAAATCTATTAACAGCAACGATTTTGTTCCCTTTTCTAAGTTTTATATTTATTCAAATTATGCACTGTCTCCCCTCTTAATAGTAATTTTGTTTGTCATTCTATACATTCAATACAGAGTGGAAACAAAAACTACTTGTTGTGTAGATTAAATATAATTTTTAAGTGAAATGCAGTGGCAGCCATACTTGATTTAGACAAATTAGGAATATTTCTCGGGCGATAAAATGTATTCAAAAATATTGCCTGGACAAAAATTAAGATAAATGCATACATTACTTGACCATAATGTCGCATTTTTCTCAATTCAATATGCATATTTCTTTTATACGTGAATGTATTGCTCCCATTATCCGTTTATATCTATACAAATTAGGTAATGTTATACCTCTTAGATTGTATTGGACTTTAAGTATGTCATTCTAGGACCTCTCTAAAATACACAAAGAAAAATTAATTGTATTGCTGTCAGAAGTAGCTTATATAGTTATTAATTAGGGACATACAAAGAGAGGCGAAGTGTTGTGGCGGCCATATTGGATTTATGCAAATGAGGAATATTCCTATGACGACAAAATATTTTAATCAACATTGCCTGAACCAAAAACAAGGCAAATAAGCCCAAAACCCGCATATATCATGTTTAGCCGAATATTTTTAGTAGCAACATTCTATCAGCACCTAGTTTGTAACCATAATCTTTTTACATATATGCAAATTAGGCATTGTTTACATTTCTAGATTGTACGAGGTTTTTAGTATGTCATTGTAGGACTTCTCTGAAATACACAGTGGATAAATAATTCTATTGCTGTCAGAAGTAGCATAAAAAATAGTTATTACTTGGGAAAAATACAAAGAAAAGTGAAGGTTGTGGCGGCCATATTGGATTTATGCAAATTAAGAATATTTCTATGAAGACTATATATTTCCGTCAACATTACCTAAACCAAAATCAAGGCAAATAAGCCAAAAACCTTCATAACATATCATGTTTAGCCAATTATTTTTAGCAGAAACATTCTATCAGCACTAAGTTTGTACCCATAATCTTTTTAAATCTATGCAAATTAGGCACTGTTTACAATTCTAGATTGTACTAGGCTTTTAGTATGTTATTGTAGGACTTGTCTTAAATACAATGTGAAAAGAATATTCTCTTGCTGTCAGTAGTAGCTTAAAAATAGTTATTAATTCGAGAAAAACTAAGAAAAGTGAAGTGTTGTGGCGGCCATATTGGATTTATGCAAATGAGGAATATTTCTATGACGACAAAATATTTTCAACAACATTGCCTAGACCAAAAAGAAGGCAAATAAGCCAAAAACCTGTATCAAAATCATGTTTAGCCACATATTTTAAGTAGAAACCATCTATCAGCGACAATTTTATACCCCTGAGCCCCCTTTACATTTATGCAAATTAGGCACTGTTGCACCCCTTAGATTTTATTATACTTTTAGTATGTTATTTCTAGGACCTTTCTAAAATGCATGGCGAAGAAATAATTTCTGTTGCAATTAGTCCTAGGTTGACCCCTTTTTTGGCTTAGATTGACTGGACTAATAGTCCTCTTCTGGGTCCCATTGTACTTTTCGTGCCAGGGTGAGTGACTGATCATGGCACGGTGGCTGATGCTAATAGGGTGGACGATACAGTCGTTGCCGATCAAAACTCAAGACTGCAAATTGTTTTGACATTATCAGTTGGAGTACTGGATAATGTGATGCAATATATGCACAACTAAAAACCTGGTTTTTGTTTCAAGTGCGTATAGGCCGAAAAAATTTAAAACAGACGCAGAAATGCATTGTGGGATAACAGGGAAAGTCTATTGGGTATAGTGCGTCACGATAGTCATAAAGCCTAATTTTTACTGTGTTCCTTTACATTTGTTATCTATCTATCTATATATATATATATATATATATATATATATATATATATATATATATCAATATATTTGAAACGACACCCACAACAAGTTAGTGTTCTTAAATAATATTGGCAAATAACAATATAAATGTGAACAACAAGCAAATTATTAGGCTCCGTACATCTGGTACAAAGTCATCGTCAAATAAGAGGTACGATTCTCTTTTTTCAGGCCGAGTACAAGCCCTTCAGCAAAGCCTGATCTGAAAGAGGCGTACAACTACAGTCCTAATATGAAGAAGGAGGTGATTACATCACATGTCTCTTTGTGATTACATGTTTTTCTGTTTTTTTCTGATGTGTACCATGTTTTGTATTATATACGCACAGAGCTTGTGTTGTGTAGTTTGCACAGCTACTCTACGAATACGTAATTTGAAGATAGACAAATATTTTGAAAGATTTTGCATGCATAATCATAATTTGTTCGTATATAAGCATTCTTGTGTTATCTGTTTCAGCTGATATTCACAGACGAAGTTGAAAACGCTGATAAAACGTTGTATACTGTGTTTAACGAACTGAGAAAACAATTCATCCGGGTACTTGAGCTCATCACATTGGCTTTGAATATCGATGTGAGTATAAGCAGGGCAAAGAGAATTATGCTAAAAGTGATCTTCCCAATGTGGTTGGAATTTCACAAACTTTCTAAGGCCAAGATTTCACAAACCTTCTGAGGCCAAGATTCAAAAAGTTAAATTGATGAACATTGTAACTGCCTCTGCCGTTGTCTGTGGGGTTTGAAAATGTGACTCACCTCCCTAAACGAAAATTTTGATTTTTTTGAAATGTGGTAACTGAAAAGTAACCCATGCGGGACTCGAACCCACATGTCTAGAGTATATTTCGGATGCTTTTCCAACGAACCTAATGGATCAGTCGGACTTTCTGTGGTTTTTCCTGTCTATTGTATGGGGCTCTTCATTTCATATGCGTGTATAGTGAGTTTGGGCTAAACTCATCACCTAACCTTTGTTGTCCATTGATGATGGACGTGGAATAAGGGACTGTTGTACCTGTAGCATGCCTGGTGAGTGTGTAAAAGCCCACAATGCTATATCATCCCATGTAAGCATGACATCAACGAAAGGAAGTAAACTATCAGAAAAGAACAGAAGTAGGTAAACATTCGCTTTGTAATTTCACTTAGCAGATCCATTTTCATTTTACACTTTCAGGGCAAAGTCCTACACAATTTGCACAAAGGTATTGTAGAGGACGTGTGTAAAAACAATACTTCCCTACTTCGCTATGCATTTTATCCGGGAATACCAGAAGGCACCGAACCAAAGAAAGGGCAGTTGAGATTTGGTGAACACAGCGACTTCGGTACAGTCAGTTTTGTTGTGACCGATAATGTGAGTTGCTTTGAGGTAAGTATATTGTGATCGATTCGTCAGACTTTCTATCAAAATTGACCAACTTCCAAATAATGAGTCTGTTCTGTGTTGCAGATGGATCAGTGTCGCTTGCCCAAATATTTCTATTAAAAATGCTGATATTGTAACAGTTCTGAAGATTATAAAAGAGGTTAAATTGTATTCAAATATTATTTCACAGAAGCTAAACAGTGAATGGAAATTCCAAAGAGCGTACTCATCTCCTCATTTCCAATTCCGTTCCAGTTCCAAAATACCTCAGGTGAATGGTTGGCTGTTCCACCAATGCCAGATGCACTGATAATGATTGGGAGCAATTCACTGCAACGTTTCACATCAGATAGATATCGGGCTGTGGTACGTTCATACTTGTCGGAGAATACATTAAATGTAATGATCTTCAAACAGTGTTACCATACTTTGAAAGTTATTTCGCAATCGGTTCCTCTGCTGTGATTTCATATTTCTTTATATCGAAGAGGCTGACAACTTTCTTCTGACACCTTCCCCCTACTTTGATTAAGCCACCCAGAGTATGTGAGTAACAAGACTACGATCACTGCACAAGTGTTAAGGTTACTAAACACTTCATAATTTAGACAGTCATTTATTTTTTTTCAGCCCCATCGAGGCGTATTTTCGACGGGTCAAGATCGCTTTACAGACCGCCAGTCCATAGTTTTCTTTGGTTGTCCTGACGATGACGCTATCGTTGAAAGTTTGGATGGAGATCGGAAATACAGTCCTATTCCATTTTTGCAATACGATGAACAGTTATTTTTGGCTGGTCAACAAAAGTAAATTCCGATTCCAGTACGGTTTTACATTTGTAATAATAGGCAGTTAAAAGTTGGAGTAAATTGCTCTCTCTC
>LD343063.1:1340305-1363849 GCA_001465055.1 Ptychodera flava | reverse complement strand
TTGCCGGCCCCCCCCCCCCAGGCCGTAAAAACTGAACGGTCCCTAAACCCGAATTATATTGGGCACTCTAAGAGTAAGTTTTGTCATCTTCTAAGATCTCTTTGTGACATGAATTCATCAGTTCTAATATTATAATACAACTACAAGTGTAATGACGATTATAATGAAACATCTACTGGCTTCCTCGCTCATCCAATGACAAAGTTCCATACGAAGAATAAAGGAATTGGATTGGACTCGGGTAACACCGAATCAAATCTTCTGTAGTGAATTCACAAGCAGATCAAAATATCACTAATAAGGTGCACGGGGATTTCAACAGCCTAGTTAACTCGTTACATAAATCATATTGTCTTTAGTTTTAGCATAATTTAAAGTCTCGTAATCGTTCTATCTCTTCGTGTGACATTTTTTATTGTTATCGGATGTTATCTGTCCCCATAACTACACATCATGAAGTCGATCAATTTTGCGATAGCTATCATTTTCACAACCTTTGCGGGTGAAAGATACTCAGTCACCCGTAAAGCTATACTGTTACCTGTTCCAATTTTGCCGCATTACCATGGAAAGAGAAAAATCTATTGAATCACAGATTTTAAGCGGGTGGCCGCTTTTTAAAAAACAGCGCCCTTACATGGGCATTTTGAATACCAAGGAACGCCACTTTGACCATATATGGGCATATTTAGATTACAGGTGACTGTATACCTTTAAACAGTGTGCGAAACTCCTGCAAAAAACTATTCCGGGAAAGCAGTCTAGTATTTACTAAAAATGAAAAGTGTCTTTCTTCACACAGTGTCCTTCTCCTGGAACTCTTGTCCTTTGGTTGTATTGGGGTTTACTGACGCAGGGAAGCCAGGACAAACAAACAAACAAACAAATAAATGCATAAAACAAACAAACAAATAAACAGACAGACAGACAATATAAATAAACAATTAAATAAATAACATGCAACATTCAAGATGTGACAGTAAACAGACAAAAATGAACATACGAACAAACAAGTAAATAGCACATGCAACTCATGCATGATATGATGTAAGGATCATTGATCAAGTGAGCAGTGATACTGACGTCACATCTTGAATGTGTTGCATGCATTATTTAGCTATTTATTTGTTGTCGCTTTTTTGTTCATTTGTTTGTGTGTTTGTAAATCCTGCAGGTGATGCCACCTAAGCTTGTTCGTGTAAAAAGGTGCGCAGATATTCATGGGCGGGCAAATTTAGAAACTATTACAGCGGGCGGGGAGAAAAATTCAATATTTTCTGTGAACCGGGAAGAAATTTAAGTTTAAACAGTGGGCGGGGAGCAAATTTCTGGCAGTGGGTACCGGAAAATAGGTAGAGGGAGGGGAATGCCGTTGTCGATAGAACTTCAAGGAAGATTATAAAGCGCCATGATAGAGGGGAACAATGTCCAAAGGTTGAAATGATAAGTTTTGCTTGCACAGTTTTGCGTTGATCTTGGTTGCCATGCCACACACCCTGGCACAAATGGGCAACGAGGAATTTCAGTGGGAGGGAGAGGGAGAGGGGAGCTTGAACTGCTGAGGGGAGTGGGGAGCGGGCAGACCATATAGGGAGGACAGTGGGCATCATAATTCAGTGGAAGGGCATATTTTCCGCATATAGGTCAAGGTTAAAAATGTGTAAAATCAGTATATCAGCCTTCGAAACATTTTTCTAATGATTTTGTAGAATTGACGAAATTTACCAGTTGGCGGCACCTGATCCTAGCTTTCCTGTGCTCAATGTGCTGTAACAGCAGGAACTTGTACGGCCGGTGGTCTCAGGTCACCGACTCTCTGGTCCGATTCCTTACCACATTCTACCGCTGGCTGCGCTGTAACGGATTAATTACATATCGCATGATAAGCGTACAGTACAGCTGGACGTCCCACTCGTCGACTGCTGGGCTGTGAGCTTCTGAAGGTGACACGTATTTTTGCTCTGTTTTCCAGTCGATCACTTAAACAATGGGAGAGTACGTCGTAACGTTCAGAGATGTGGAAGAAGCCGCTGAAAGAATCAAACCTGTCGCCCATGTTACACCCGTCATGACGAGTAAAACCATGGATGGTTTGGCTGGCAGAGAGCTGTTCTTCAAATGTGAACTGTTCCAGAAAACTGGGGCTTTCAAGGTATACTTAGGTACCTCTACATCGTTGGCCATTGCTCAAACTTGTACGAGCATATACTACTGACTAGAGCCAATTGTAAGCTGGTCCATGGTCTTGTAAACTGCTTCTTTTGCAAAGTGAGATACAGCCAAAGTGATGATATTCAATATAAGTTGCCCATGCAATATCACATTAAAGGTATGATAAACGTATACAAACGAAGGATATGTCACTTGACCCACCTTGAAGTTTCATATGACAGACGGATCGTGACAACAGGGGGAATGGATGAGGTATATTGCGGAGTGCGGGTGGCAATAAATTTTCTCTTGGTTAATATATCGTCGTTTGGCTCACTCCAGCCCTCCCTCCCAGTCCACTGTTCACAGTAAGTGAGGCTACCCACAATTCTCCAAGATCTGTACACTCTGAGAGCACTCACTGAAAAGCAAATATCTTCTGTACACAGAACAACTCGGTCCATATTTCAAAATTCTGGCAACATAGTTCTGATAATCATAATTTTCTGATTTCTCACTGTGAATAATGAGAAGATCAACCCCTTTTCCGCGGAGGAGATAGCAAATTTGTAATTTTGTCGACATAGATTTTTGACAGCCGTACACAATATTTTCAAGGAAACTAAGGTGATAAGTTGCATCTGTGTTGGCAAAAGAAAGGGTATTGATTTTTTTAAATTCATAACAAAGGAAATTTGCATGTCTGACAGGTGGTATGGTGAGACCATCTTAGTTGCTGATAACTTTACCTTGACAAGTGTTACAATTTGTAGCACCTCCAATCGTTGACTTCTTATTCAATTTACTCCTGAATTTTAAACATGATCATAACAAATAGTCCTGAACTTAAATTTTAGTTAAAAATTGTTAAGAAACTGATAAAATTGAAAAAGCCTTTAGCAAAAAATGTCTTAGTGAACAAATCAAGGGGAATTGTGGGTAGCCTCACTTACTGTGCGGTTACGAGTGTAGTGATACATAGCGGCCGCCGCGTACCATGCATACCAATAGGCATACTACGTGGCGGCCGCTATGTATCACTACACTCGTAACTGTGTATAGAACTGCCTGTTTCACTTCTTTCACTTATCAGACTGATTGGTTTTAACTCCATTTATGGGCAGTAGGGTAGTCTGTCATGGCAGCCCAGGCCTAATTATAGACAGTCCTGACTGTTCGCCTTTTTTCGCTTAGCAAAGTATTTTCAAAATCCTATTTGAACCCAGAATGGAGTCTTTCACACTACCGGTACCTACATACCTTGATGTATGCTGTTCACACATGTGGCAACTTTCTGTTTATAGTCTGAGATTGAGGTTTAATCATTTCAATCAGTCAACGGCAATATCAAAGTACCAAATTCTACCAAGAAACTTCCATTACAGCTGACCTAGAGAGTTGCAAATTAAATCTGATGAGATGGCATCTGAAAATTACTAATTTTGACCTTTATTCATAAATAAGGATATAGTAGCAATGTAAATGCCAAAATTTCCCTGATTAAAAAGGTATACCTCTTGATAAGGTTGGCATAACATTTTCAAGCTTTCTTTCGAGAGCTTGAAAGTGGCAGCGGCATGAAACCATTTTCAAGCAAACCAGGTATTCCTGGCATGGCACTGAAGTTTTGAAAACTCCAATAATGAACAGTAAAATCCGTCTAAACTGAACTGTTCAGGGACTGAGAAAATTGTTGGTTTGGAGAGGTGTTTGGTTTATAGAGGTCCTTTTAACATAGAGTTCTAATGGAATGGGACTGGGAAAGGGGTTCAGTTTAGACAGGTTTCGGTTTAGACAGGGTTTGGTTTAGCCTGGTTGCACTGTATATTTAAGGAAAATCTAACACATTGTAAAGTTTATACACAGGCTTTCTCTCTTGGTTTCAGTTTCGAGGTGCCTACAATGCACTGAGCAAGTTGGTTGACAAGATGGAAGACAAGTCCAACATCAAAGTTGTGACACACAGCAGTGGAAACCATGGCCAGGCTTTGGCATTGGCTGCTAAAATGAAGAACGTACAGGCATTCATCGTGATGCAGAAACACTCCCCACAAATCAAAATTAGCGCCGTGGAAGGCTACGGTGCCAAGGTGGTTTTGTGTGACACGGGTGAAAAGGTATGGTTTCACAAAAATTATTTCTCCATGTGGAAATCATGGTACTTTGGTATGCATTTGTCAATTGTGCCCAGGAAAGCAATATTTTCATAAACAAGTGGATAATCAGCATTCATAGTGCTATGTAAAAGACAAGAAATCTACAAATTTCTCATTTTAAATGAAAGTAGCGGAAAGTTTACCAATCTACTATGTACATTGTTAAACTACGATTCTGTTATATGGATATGGCCTGTGTTGAAATGCTATGCACATCAAAAATTATTTGAATTGAAAAGAGTTTGTGTATGGCATTCACCAACCTAGACTGGAAGAGCTGTCACTTGAGGGCGCTCTGTACGCTCCCCCTCATTAGAAGAGGAGGGGAGCGTAGGGAGTATCCTCGAGCGACGGATCTTTCAGTCTATCATCAACCACCATGAACTATTTTTGTGTCTTAGTGAAATGAGCTTGTTTATACTTGGATCAGGACAATGTCTACACCTAACCTTGCTGATTCTGTGTTTCATTGGTCCCTTCAATGTTATTTAGTATAGAGCTTGTACAGGCATAATATATCTCGATGTCATAATTTATTTCCTTATCACTGTTTACGAGGAGCTATATAGAAATATGAGAGCACTTCTGAAAATAATCAGCCATTGCAAACTGTAAAGGATTGTTGTGTGTGCATAGAAAATGTGTGATAGGGCGACCGTGCTCTTCAATGTTGATGAGGTTATTCTTTGTGCTATTTTGAACCCATATGATATGATTATACGTATATTTGTTTTTTTTTACCTGTTGACAAGGTTGAAATCACTCTGTCATTGCGAACTTGCATATGTCAATACAAGGGAAAAGAGTTGTGCCAGCCATGATTGACTGATGGAACATCAGTGGCAATACATCATTTTGGCAGTGTATGTTTTGTTACATGACCTTGAAGTGAAAATCAGATTGGCCACTATAAATATAGGTGATTTTACCACCCAAAGTCCCTTTTAAAAAGTTGACATTTACCATTGATAAAACTGGCTTTGGGGCAGACCAGGTATGTTGAAATGGTTAAAGTCCAACATGAGGTCAGAAGTCAAGATGTATCATAAAACTTTTATACGAATTCTCCAACTTTGCTTCATAATTTTTCTTCCCATTTATTGTATGGAGCACAGACAAGCCAAATTAATTTTATCCCGCTAAATTCAATAATTCCCTATCATGGCCGTACAAAGATTATCAAAGATTGTCGTCTTGTTGTCTGTAAATCCTGCAGGCAAGAGCAGACATGAAGGACAAGGTTGCTGAGGAAGAAGGTGCAATATTTATTTCTTCATCCCAACATCCTGATGTCATCGCTGGCCAGGGAACTATGGGAGTGGAACTCCTCACTGAGGTGTGTTGTGATGTGAATTTGTCATTGACTGAAGATAGGAGAGTGTGTACTAAGGACCACAGGGATATATTCAGGGACAATAAATACTAATATGATAAAACCAAAATAAGTTTCGTTGTCTACAAGTTTTTTTATGTCTGCCTTTCTCTTATCTATACGTTCTGCTTGCTTTAGACGTGACAGACTGCGCACTGTGTCAGATATGCGTAGTAAAATGCGCCCTCTTTTGGTGAACTCTTGCTTCCGTGCGTGACCTGCAACACTTAGTATCAAATACAAGGATCTAATAAACTCAAATGCTTATTCACAATGGATGATGTTTACCTGGTAAATTGTGTGCCAGGCCAGTATGATTTGAATTATGTGATAGAAATTTTGATCACTATCTTGGTCTTATAGTAATGTACTTTTTGCAGGTTCCAGATCTTGACGCTATTATCGCTCCGATCTCTGCTGGTGGAATGGTGGCTGGAATTTGCATAGCTGCAAAGGTAAGATTATATTCATTTCTGACGTTCAACAGTTGGACTTTTTTAACGTGCCCAGGTATCTCTGATATCCGTTCACGCGTATAAAGGCAACAAAATGTGTTGTAAAACATGTAAATTTCATGCATTGTTGAATTTTTGGTGAAATTTTCAGACAAATAGGATGGTACTGCTTTTTGCTGATGAATTTGATGACAAAGTTTTGAAAGTGTTTTTCATTCCTCTACCTAAATCTTCGGCCCAATGCTCCTTCATTAATCATAAGTTTGATCTATTTTCCAGTATTTTAGTTGTGTTTGTAATAGAGAGTTTCTAGTTCTACTCCCAAAATTATGTTACCCCCTGCTGTTCAACTTGCCACAATAGCCATCATGTAACTTATGTCCAATATAGATATTAAAACAGAGTAAATTGAAGGGATAAACTTCAGCAGACTGTTGTGTTAGTGGTAGGCTGTTCTGTAGATGGTGGAGTGAACGCAATGGTCAACAGACCTGTGAACCTTGCAGGGTTTTGGTAGCCATAAATAATTCATAATGACATCAGGCCTTATGAATATGCATAACGTAGCAGTCAGAGTTACACCAGGGAGTTTGTGGAGGGGTTACCATTGAATTACATGCCATTATTCTGTATTACACTGATTATGGAAGTTTTATTTCGAGAATGTTCAATGCAAAAACTTTGTGACTCTTTTTTTTTTTTCAAATCGGCTGAAATATCAATGTGATTGCATGGGACTGAAAACCATGTATGCACGGAAAATGGAGACACGGTCTGTTATAGAGGCCTATTTACCGTGGCACTATGTAATATGAGTGTTACGTAAGTGTCGGGCCTAATTCCTGATCATCTTCTGCATGCCCACACTCATCTCAGATCATATCACGACAAGAAAACCTCCCTTATCAAGTTTTGAGAACTATTAGCAGCAAATCAAGATTATTGCTTTTGATAAACCCATCATTTGGCAAGTCCAAGCTCTTTGCCAATCATTTGCTTACATAGCACGCACACTCATGTCAACAAACAGCCAGACTTCTCTTAACACTAGAGGGCGTTTGCAAGGTACACCAGTTGCTAGGCCAGCCATTAATGCTGCTGAGAAAAGCCAAGCGACTGGATGCCAGTCTAACCAGTGATTTGAGAATAGGAAAAGTCCCTGGTAATTAAAATCAGCTTGGCAGCTGTTTCAGTCCACTGTGATGCTGTGTATAAAGTCTCTGCCAGTGATGTAAAGACTTCTTGGAGTCTGTGCAATGACCACCACATATTAGAATCCTACACGTACGCTTGCCTCCGTACCTCCGACCCACTCCCGTACGGAGGCAAGCAGACGTGTAGGATTCTAGGCTAACCACATATATTTGTTTTCATTCAGCATTTAAAGCCGGACATAAAGATCTTTGCAGCAGAACCACTGAATGCTGACGATACCGCTAAGTCATTTGCTGCAAAGGAACGCATTCCACTTCCAGGGCCTCCAAATACGATAGCTGACGGTCTGAAGGCCTCGGTTGGTCCGAACACCTGGCCTATCATCAAGGATAATGTAGAGGATGTTATAACAGTCACTGAAGAAGAAATCATTGTAAGTGCCATGTCTGCGACTGCATATTTCGATGAAAATAATTTTATGATTGTGTAATGAGGAATATAAGGCTACATTGGTGTTTCATCTAGGCTATGGTATTGTAGGGATTGCCACACCCGGAAGGAGCCATGCCTTGCCTGTCAAACTCTGAAAGGGAATAAGTCCCAGTATAGGGAAACAGTCAATTGTGCCACTTCTTTACTACTTTCTACTACAGCCATGCCATTATGATCAAATCTCTGTTTCTCATAGTAACTCAGCTATTCCAAATTTACATATCCATATATCAGTATATGGTCAAACAGGTGTGTCAGCAGTCACTGCTAATTTGCATATATCTATATATGGTCAAATAGGTCTATCAGCAGTCACTGCTAATTTGCATATATCCATATATGGTAAAATAGTTGTGTCAGCCAACTTTACTCATTGAACACTAATAGAACAAGGTAGAACTGTACCATACCATACCAAAGGTCTTGACAGTGCACTTTTTTACCAAATCCACTAATAACTACTGAAATTGTAGAATTGTTTGTAGTTTGAGATTTTTTACAATCATATTTAATCAATAAAACTTGTTATTTTTAAAGATTATTTTACCCTTTTATTCGTAATATATAGGTAGGTTCATAATCACTTTTAGATGGATTACAGACAATATATTCAAGCTTAACCAAACCAAATCTTGATGTTTCCGTTCCAGAAAGCAACCAAGCTGATGTGGGAGAGGGTAAAACTGTGTGTGGAGCCTTCAGGTGCGGTACCCGTGGCAGCCGTCCTATCTGACAAATTCAAAGCACTCCCACCAAGCATCAAGAAAGTTGGCGTCATACTCTCTGGTGGGAATCTGGACCTTTCCAAACTCTCCACTTGGTTTTAAAGTTGCCATCATTGCTGAGGACACATGCCATATTCTTAATCATGCACTGAAATTTTAAAATTCTTATATGTCGAAAAATGTCAATGAAATGTTACATTTAATCCCTTGGACATAGATAAAACATAACAATACACGACTGCACTAGAAGATGAGTTTATTATCTTCTTACAACATAGTAATTGTTGGTTTATTTTTTGAACGTCTTTCATATATTTTCATTCAAATTTTTTGTGTATATCAAAGATTTTGCAATATTTACTGTATTAAGATCTGTATTGTGAAATATTTCAAGGAAAACATGATTATTTCTTTGTTAATTTCAAGTCGTAAATGTATAAAAAAGATGTCAAACTCATGGACCACAAATTCTATTCAACAATTTGTAATAGATTTTGAGGTTTATACTGACAGCGTTACTACGTACATACACTGCCACAATCTGTTTGAAGTTTTGTTCACTTTCCAAGCTATGGTATGTACGTTTATTTGACTGTGATTCTGTGCAAGTGGGTGATGTTATGATTTTAAAGGTTGATGAGCTGCAACCTTAGGGTAATTTTCTTGAGTGTACTTTCAGACTCAAATTAGTCCATACTTAAATGTAGTTAGTCCTGAAGGATGTGTACACAAGTACTATAGACCACTCAATGAGACTGCATGAGTGATTTTTCACAAGACAAATAATGAATAGATATCGTACTTAAAGATTGTCACGTTCATGCAATTATGTGGGACAGTTTGTATTGTATTGTAAATACACCAATTTAAATCTACACAGACACAGCATGGTGTTATCCGCTCAGAATGGAATCGCCACTGTGACATTGCATTCTGGGATTTTCTTCACATTAAGTCAAATATTTAAAAGTGGCGGGAAATTTAGAATGGGCTTTTCTGCCTGTTTTGTCACAAATGAATGGCAATATCATTTTATCGATGTGATTGCAAGAATACCAGCAAAATTTGAAGATATTTTGAAGTCAATAAATTTAAGAGTTTGAAGTGAGGCTGATTTGGGACTACTACAGGCAGTGCAACCTCAGTGGTTTACCTGATCACAGCTACTGGCTTAGTTGTACAGAGCTGAACAGTTCTGGTCAGAAAGAAGACTATATCAGCTGTATAGAGGGTATGCAGGGATGATTTAGGGATAAATCCTCACAGTACTTCTTGATCTCAGTACAATTTCTTAAGACGGTGTTGCTGTCTGGCCTACCGGACTTCAGCTCTTATTTTCTTCCTTTCTGCCTGTTGAAGACACTTTAGATGTATGCTCTTGAAATTGTGCAATTTGCTGAAAAGCAAAGTACTTGTAGTGTTTATTTCAACTGAAAGTAGACTGTGATGTTCATGTGTGTACAAATTGTTATAAAAAAACGGAGTAAACTTTGAGGGGGAGGGGAAGCATTTGGGCATTTGATGTGGAAATCACTTTGTCTGTTTTTTTAAATGAACTGATTTTCTTGGGAAGCAAATTTTTAATATTTAGCTTAAATGTTTAGCTCAAAATTTAGAAGATAGACAATGTAATTGTTTTTAAATCCGTAGATCATGTTGGTCGACCTAAGTTCCTTCATATTTGTACAACAATGGGATCTACGGGTATAATAGCATTGAGGCAGAAAGACAATGGGTTCGAGACCAATAATTTAACAAGTGTCTAATAACAATACTAAGGTACACAAAAAGTCGTAGTGGTGTCAAGTCAAGACCATGTAGTGCAAGATCGAGGTGGATTAGTATTCATTTATGCAAATTGCATTTATGAGCATTATTTCAGTATTACAATTTATGCTAATGATTCCTTATCAATGTTGAATATTCATGCACTTACACATCTTATTCACAGCTGCAAATGTAGACTTTCGTAACAGTTTGGAGTTGGAGATACACACGTGTTCTGTCACCAACGTTATACAGGTTGGGCAAAGCAATATTTTGCACGCCCATCCACAAAAAGAGTTGTTTTGTGTTTTACAATGGTAGTTAAAATTACTGCAGCACCTGGCACACTCATTTGGAAACCATTCACAAGTTACAGTCAGAATTGGTAATCGGTTGTAATTTTGTCAGACTGAGTCAATGATTCCAACATGTCCCAGTCCATGGCAAATTCAGGAGCAACATTTCTCAGTTATTGTTAAATACATTCAGTTATTGGTAAATACATTGCATGGGCTGGCATCACTGTGTACCAGGGCATTTATTTTCATTCATACTATGAGACTGAAATATTTTCTGTACAGGGTATAGTGTATTGATTCTAAACTACACTGCATGGGGCCAATATTTATGTCCAAACTTTGTACTAATTTTTAACACATTCTCAGCACTCAGGGCTTCCATTTCTTTATTCAGTCTGGTTCAATTTACAGGGATTCTTACAGAGATAACAGAGCTATCATGTAACACCTTTGCTAGAGTATTGCTTACCATCATGAATTTGTTACTTCATATCAAGATACCGGTATGTGCGATGTTAGATGCAGCCAACAGAAGCAATTGTTTTCATTTGACCTCTCACTTGTGGTAATTGCGGCAGCATGTGGTTGTATTTTTTGAAATGTGATTTTTAATTTCAATAACACCACTCTATGATCACAAAGAATTCCCT
This sequence comes from Ptychodera flava, assembly GCA_001465055.1. Taxonomy (NCBI): domain Eukaryota; kingdom Metazoa; phylum Hemichordata; class Enteropneusta; family Ptychoderidae; genus Ptychodera; species Ptychodera flava. The sequence continues at coordinate 1,352,627 of LD343063.1, read as the reverse complement.
ATGCTATTCCAAAAGTCTTATCAAGAACTTTGTTAATGTCTTGACAAAATAGTTATTTTTGCATTTCAATGATGGAACTGATGTCATTAGGGACAAGCCCTATTAGTATGCAGCATAGGGCCCCATATCAAACACAGATACTGGATACATAGGAAATAATGCTAGCTATTGAGCAGTTATAGGACACCAGTTTCTCAATTCTGAATTTTACCCTTCTATGTAAGTGCTAATAGGTCTGAAAATACTATAAAGAACACTTAATCTAGAAGAGTTATTACAATACTTGAATTATTTAATAACAAATATGAGCTCAGAGTACATTTCTGATGGGGTAAAAATATGTACAATTAAGCAATATGTATATTGGGCTACACTCATCTTGCCGTTATGCAAATTTTATGAAATATGCTATGATATTGAGAAAGCAATAAAGGAAAGATAATTCATCTTGAAAAAGTAGTCTGGATGTGTTAACAGTTTTTATTGTATGAATCGGTATGTTGACTTGAAGGAGCCAAGTTTGATGGAGAGAGAAAACCTGAAGATCAAGGTCTCACCAAACTTTCAAAGTTAAATTCTGTGCAGCTCATGATATTCCTGATACACTTGCTTCCTGAAACTTACGTTTAGATATTGTATGTTGAACTGATACAACCAAAAGCACATATGTTCCTATTGGCTGAGAAAGACAACAAAATTCAATAACTTTTTCCTTATGTCTATTTCCTATGCATCATAGAGAGCAAACCTTGACTATACACTCACCTGAGGTTTTTTCTCAAACAAAATCTAAAAAGTGTTCCAATTTTATGGCTGTGCACTTGAGCTACAGGCTAATTATTGATAATAATAATCTGTTACATACATAGCAAGGAAGCTGTAGTTCTATCTTTATACTGTAACCTATCTGTATGGTGATATCAATCTGTTTTTTTGCAGAAAGGTATGCAGTCTGGTCTGTATTTCTGCTACATTTATAGAAGTTTATCATATTTTGTACAGCAATCCAAGATCATTGAAGGTATTATCATTATTTTTGAAACAAACATGGCTACCACACAATCCAGGAAGAGCTACCATTTTGCAATATACCAGTCTGTCTTGGATGTCAGGTCCTAATCCAAGTAGTCAAAATCTTCTGGGATCCCAAACTGCTTGTCGATTACTCTCTCTTCAAATCCAAACTTTTTCTTGCACCAGGATTTGATGTTGAAAACATTGTCTGTGATACAAAAAAAATTGGAAGTGTATTCAAAGAATTCATAGTAATATACCGGCCATATATAGATGCCATGTCATTGAAAATGAACCTAAAGGAAACAAGGTACCCAGAAGAGCAATAGAGCAAACACACCCTGTGTTGGCTTACACTGTTGTTATGTGGTAAAAGTCCTTGATTGTGAGGCATCTTTACAAATCCTTACAGAGTAAGCAATGTGATAGCTCTGCAATGTATTTACGTATTGAATATTATTGATTTCCTGCAAAATAACTGCCATACTCTGTTTGACACTTGCAAGTTATTCTTCTTGCACATGTTCATATCGCTGATGGTTGTATACAGCGCCCTCACATGATGTTGTCACACACCTAATTTCAGAAATCTCTTGATGCTTTAACACATGTTGTGTACACTGAACTGATACCCTGACTGAAATTCAGTGTCAGCTATGAATGATAAATCACTTACCTGTCCATCTGTTCACAGCCTCTTTTGCTGTTCCAGTCTCATTTTGAATTTCTTTTAACACTTCTGGATCACACTCTCTGTATTGTTCTAGCTCTGCACCGAGTCGACTCTTCAAATCTTCCTTTTCTTTCAGCTCTGTGAGCAATTCAGCACGTTGGTCCTGAAATTAACAATGCAGCAAATGAAAAAAGAATATAGATTCCAACCATTGTTATAATATCATCCTGTGGCAACTAACTTGGTAACTTGCATTAGTATTTGGACAATGTGATATATTCAAGATTTATAGTATTAGCGTACATTATCATGCTGTTCTGCCAGGGTTTTTTTTTGGTGATATTACTTATGAAGTGTGTTTGGATAATTACTTTTACATCTGTAAACTCACATTATTTACACTATTATGTCAGTTAAATCCAGATGCTAGTACTTCAGGCTGCAGGTGGTTAACATAGCTTCATCTTACTGTTCACTTTCAACATCTAATGCTGAAGTTCCTTGGTAACTGTATTCATTCATTCATTCAAATCTATGAATGAGCACTGTTCGGTATGCAGACCAATTGATAATCACTCTTTGACGATCATGAATATTCATTGACCTAAAATCATGCACTATATGTCTTTGAAGAGTACTAGTTTTTTCCATTATGTAAATTACGTACTGTTTCTTCTCTTCCTTTCATGGCTTTCTCAATCATCTGTTTAGTGGCTGTTCTTTTCTTTTCACTCTCTTCCAATTTGTTTGTCAGTTCACTGATCTTCCGTTTGCACTGTTCAGGTGGTATGTGAAGGAAGAGAGACATGGAGAGATATGACTTTTAAAAAATATCTCATTTTCATGGTATTGTACTTTCTGTAGAGGTCAAACTGAAACAAACTGAATATTTGCAAGGGACTGCAGATAATGAACACAGGAACGTATTTTGATTATTATGCACAAAATTCACACTGACTGTGTGCCAGAGTTACAAAATGGAAACCATGTATACAAGATACTCAATCACCATTCAGATTTAATGTGAAAATAACTTAATTTAAATTTAACCTTTTGTCAACATGGTTTGGCCCAAAACCATTGTTATCATAATTGATTGATTGTGATTGAGGACGTGTTCACAGGCATTGGGGTGAACTTGTTAAAAAGTAGAATCACAAAATGAATGAATGATAAACCATTAGACAACTTCTTATTTTCAAGATGAACAAATAAAATCAAACTATTTGGAATGATCAGCTAATTTTGAAAACATGATCACAGCATTAACCAAAATAGTATATCTTTCCACTGCAGTGAGTATTCATGCATGATCTCAATATGGGAACTCCAGGTGGAATAATATGTGCCAAATTTTTCAGCCTAAAAAACTTGATGAAATTTGAAAAGAAAACCTGTTTACAAGCAAAATATACACAGAGATGCTCTAAATGCCACTGCAATCACGATATAAATTAAATTTACTCACATTCTGACTTGTTTCACTGGGAAATGCCCAGAAATAAATGGATGTGCCAATTTTATCAGTGTCTACCATTGCATCATCTACAAGACTTTGGACTACATCCTTGACAGACATTGATGCTAGAAAATCATAAAAAAGAAATGTCAGTAAACGGAAAGAACTTCACATGCTGCCGATGGGGAAGTGACACTGCCTGGCAGAATAAGGATTAAAAAACAATTTGCCTCTCTACTTACTTATTCCCTTTTCCTTTGGAGCAATTTTCTCTAATTCTTTCAGCTGAAAAAAGTCTTTCTGAAAATTGAGCGAAAAAATTTGTAATGTTCAATTAGATTTAATATCAGATAGTTGACACATTTTCCAAATCACACAGTAAGATGTCGGTAATCAAACTCTGGTATGTTAATGTTGGAAAGCACATGTATGTGAAAGCATGGAGGTAGAAGTGAGACTTCCATGGTGAAAGGTACCCCTTTACTTTGTGAAACTTTCTTATACAAATTGATATTCTATAAAGAAAGTGTAATGTGCAAATCTTAAATTTTATCCCAAGTAACCAAAATTTGCAGACTTCTTTTATGCACCAAATCACACATATATCCTTACTTCAAAGTAATGTAACAGTGGAAGGGACTCAAGTCTCCCTAATTAGTAAAAACAAAACATTTTACTTTGAATCTTTTTCCAAATTTTATATGTCACTCACTTTTTCAAAGAATATTTCCATCATTCTGGTCCTTTTTTCTTCCAAACTCAAACCTTTTCGCTTCGACTAAAATGGTGAACAAATGATTAATATTATTACCATTAGGATGATATTGGGTAGTTCTTGTGTGATGAAAAAATATCATTTGGTTAATAAGTATCATATATCTGTGAAATTGTGTTGGCCTATACAACCATGCATGTACCCTACTGAGGAAGGACACTGGTACATCATTAATATTTTTAACCCTTTGAGTGCCAAAGTCACTTTTTGTTGTCTTTACAGAGTATATCAAAGTAAATTGTTTTTTCAGATTTTTGCCAAAATTTTGATAAAAAACTAGCCAGTGAAATGTGATGTCTATTTGGTCTAAAATTATCAAAAAAATCACAGAAAAACTCATAATAATTTGTAAAATGTTGCACTGAAATTTGGTGGGAAAAATTACAGCACTCAAAGGGTTAACCTTACGTGATATTAAGGACCGCAACTCAAAAAGTAATTTACAATACAGAGACATTACATTTGTAGTACTAAGACTTAAAGTGGTGTAACTCATTACAAACAAGAGGGAAAAAATGAAAGTGTTTCCAGCAAGGTGACAATGTCTGCTAAACAAAAGCTAAGTGAAGCTTAGTAGTAGTACTTGAGTTTGCAAGTTGGATAATCGTGGAATTTCTTCTTCTGTTGTTGCCCATAAACAGATAAACCTCTTTTATAAATCATACCACAGGGCCTACCTTGTGTATATCAAACCACATTATCATTGAGCGACTGTAGATTTTTGTCCGTAAATTCTCCGTTGACTCGCAACGAAACGGCTTTGAGTCGTTGGTCTTTTTCACCTCCATTGTTGAACATGGATTACACATCTCATGAGATGATCGGAACAAATGTCCTGAAGGACAATGGTCCGAAATGTTGTAAGACTGACATGGACTGGAGCTGGAGGCCGTATACCAGTCAGTCTACTGTCTATCACCATCTGTCGAGACAGGTGCACTACATCTCAGACTACGAAGGATCACATCCGTCACTTACCATTTTAAAGATAATTCACACATAACAGTGCACTATAGAATGAAAAGAATTCAAAGTTATTTGCGTCAGCACTTAACCTTCCTCCGCTCTCGAAAAAAGTTTGTGTGAAGTCTATGACAAAAAGCCCCACGTCGGCCTGTTTTTAGGTTCGACGATGTTTACACTTTGAAAATGGCGCCGCAGACCTACTTCCGAGTTCCTGATTTGCATAAGAGATTATATAAATATCGTATCGGAACGAGATTTTGCTCTAATACATATACAACCAGACTTAACAACATTAGAGTCTGATTATTTTTAATTATGATTTTTTCTTTGCCATCGATAAGTATCATAAACTATTCACTTAAGTCTAAATTCTTCATTAACTGATCAGGTCAAAGGTTAAAGGTTGTGTAAATCTGAACAACAACAACTCGCGAACCACGCTTACGATTTGTTGAGCACGTATTTTGTCCTGCATCGCTGCTGTAATTTCGTCAGCCTATCATCTACGCAGAATGAGTCACAAAGAACAGTTTAAGAAAGGTGCAACGAGTGATGTTGGGAAATTACGCGGAAGGCGTCGAAAAAAGCAGTCAGGTAGGTTGTACATTGTTTTGCTAGCATTACGCACAATTATGATCTCTGTCAAACAGTGGAGGTCATCCAAAGGTCTTAACTCGCAGAGAAGTCCCTCTTAACCTGTCATGAAGACTAAATATTCCAACATAGAGGCTTCTCGATTTATGAAGTGTTCGCGGGAAATGTCTTTTACAAAGCTGAGTCCATAAATTCTAGTCAAAATCAATAATAGGTTTGTAGTTGTTTACGTTCACGCTAATGCAGAGTGACCTTGAAATTTGCATACAGCGTGCATGACCTGACGCGACGTCGCGTTGTTGTTTTAGCCGTATTTTGACTAGAGCGAAAATTAATCTGACTATGTCAGAACAATCTCGGGCTTATTCCTGCCACATTTTGAGTTTTTACTGTACCTTATCTTAGAATAAGGAAAGGACAAAAAAGTGACAGCCGAATAGTTGACCCTGAAAAGGAAATTGTAATTCTTTAGTTCAGTTATGTAAAAATTTGTATGCAACAGGATATCCATCACCATTTGCTTGCGCAGTCGTTGCAAGCTACATGTATCACAGTTTCACCTTGGTTTGTAGGAAGCGTTGTCCTTCAAAATAGTAATATTTCTTTGTAACTACCATCATTTACACATGATATGATTTTTACAGCTTGATGGAAAAACATAATATGAACCATCATGGATAAAATATTGCATGGAAGTATAAGAAACGGAGAAAAATAAATTTCCACTCGCAAATGGAAGATAGCTAACAAAGAGAATAATTTCAGTTTGTATCTTGTATACATTTCCCATTCTTTTTCAAGTATGAAGTATTTCCCCTTTTATGATTACATGAGAAAGCACACCACTTTATTTCCCGTAATTTGTAAACAGGAAAAGCAATTGTTGAGTAAGTTGCATTGATAAGAGAAGTTCATTTCCATCTTTACTCGGAAAGATAACTACCTCTTGTGAAATATGTTTCTGATAAATTAGGAAATCAAACCATAATAACATAAAAAATAAAGAAATAAACAATGAGCCTGTCAACAAATCAATGTAGGTTACCTATGCAGAAATTTTGTCACAAAGCACGGGTACACATGATGAACAGTGAAGCCAATGGCAGTAGAAAGTACATGGATTGAGTATTTCCGTACAAGAAACATGACAGGTTTACAACTCTAACATAATCCTTTCACAGACCCTTGAGGTTTTGATGGTTGAGAAATATATGTCTGTTGGCCTTCCCATGGGTATTTGAATCACTGTTTTGAATTCTTGCCAAAATGCAAGTCACTTGTGTATGAGGGGCTTTGATAGTCTAATTTTACAAACTCACATGCAGGATAACTTAGTGTACAGTAGAAATTGATAGTAATGCTTTGAAAGTATGTATATTGGTAAATTTTATATCTCTGTTTCGTTTATTTCAAAGTTAACAACTTTTATAGGCCATTTTATTATTTCCCCTACATCGTGTTCTTTTTATAGTATATAGTGTTGAGATTCAACATTTTGTTGTCAGATATTTCAAACTTTTGTTTGAAAAAGATACTTTTCAGTCTGTTACAGAGTGTCCAATCTTTCTGGCAGATTCACACAGATGAAAATGGCAGGATATAAGGTCACATAGGGTCACCACTAAGAAATAGCCAATTACATTAGCTAAACATTTGAGGTTAAACCCTGAAGTCATGGTGGTGTTTCACCGCTCATGTTCGCTGAAAATCTGCAATGCAACAATTAAAAGATAAAGTTACTTTCATGTTCTGCAGCTGAGCATATGAATGACTTTCAGTACAGTATCACAGTTGTTACTATAAGTAAGGATAAGGTTCAAAATGAAGCGTTTTGAAACTAACAAGTTTTTATTGACAAATACTGGAACTGAGGTCATCTGCTTGCACTCTTGCCATAGAATCACAGTACGTATATCCACAGTCTCTAATTATTCTTACAGAAGTGAGAAAGCAAAGACGCGAGAAAGTGCTGACTGCAAAGCGTTTGCGCCATGACAGTGAAATGCAAGATGTTGAAACAGAGGATGAATACACAGTGGAACAGGTTTGTGTAACTTTGCCCCTGCTAGTGATGTATCTTGATCAAGTGTAGTGTCTAAAAATATGAAATGCATCAGAAAGGAAGCCCATGCCCACAACATTTGTCGACCAAATTTGACCTTGGAGTCCATATGTAGCTCATTGAAAACTTTTAATCTGACAGAGGAAGATGAGCAAGTCAGCATTGTTTGGCATGTGCTACCATGAAAATCATGTCAATGCATTCCCAACTTTTGCTGTGGAAAAACTGGAAATGTACAGGCCTAAATTTCTGTGTAAAAATTAAGCAGTGAATTAAAGTGGATAGAAAGTTTTTCATTTTCTGATCTTCATTGACACCAAAATTGTACAAATCTTACAGTGATCAAGAAAACGTTAAGGGTTTATTTGAACTAATTTTGTTAGAGTTAGAAAAGTTAGAATATAAGTTGATATAGGTTTACTTAGTCCCTGGGACAGATTTCAGATTTGCTTCTGATATGTGATAATTCTTTGTTGTATATGTACATGCCATGGTGGTTTCAATCTACAATATGCAGTTTAGTGTAAAAGACAACCAATGTATGTCTGTTTAGAAATATTTCTGTTGACATCCTTCAAAGTGGAATAAATTTCTAAAATTGTCTTAGGCATTGAGATGTACAGGACGGTCTTTCATTGAAAATTGCAAATCTTCTTCACTGCACCAGTATAGCAACTCCATGTGTATATGCCAGTTAAAGAAATTTCTCTGTGACAGATGATCCAGCTTGCCAAAGACTTCCAGAAACCAGGGTCAGAAAGACTGAAGCAGTTGAAGACTCTGAGAAAAATGTTTGCTGAAGGCAGTGATCTGATTGAGGCATTTGTAGGGTGAGTATACCCGTAGACTGTCTCTCTTGGTAATAGACTTCTTTATGTCAGCCCTAGATAGCATGAGTGGCAAATTATTCCTACATGACATGTCAGTAATCTGTGGTATCCACATTGATGTTTTAGTGTACAGCATATTTTGGAAAGACTGAATTCCACTGGTACAATAGAGAAGCAAGGCTTAAGGCATTTTGGTGCAAGATTCAATGTATTACCTATTAGATAGGCACATAATCTCTAATTTCATGTGCGAATACACATTCTTAATGCGAACTTCGTAAACCTCTAAAGTGTGTGTCCCTAATGAAGAGCCTTCCTCCACTGGCATGCATTAGCAATATTTGCTTGTATGCCAGGCGACCATAGGCAGAAACAGATTTGATTTTTAAAATTTTGATATTTTGACAATGTCAGGGTTGAAAATGCCATGGATAGACTGGTTGGGATACTGAGTGGCAATGAACCTGAGTTACAGATAGAGGCAGCTTGGTGTGTCAACAACATGGCTAGCAGTGCTGAACACCAACACACCATGCTAGCACTGAAACAAGCTGCCCCTTACCTCATCACGTACCTCAGTGGACAAAATGCAAAGTTGCAAGTAAGTTTGCAAGAAAGCGAGATCTGTTGAAGAGCGTTTGTAAAAAAAAGGTGCTATACATATAGTGAAATATGAAGTAATGTTGATGACACAAATGAACTCTGCATCAGTAGGTTGTATTTCATGCTAAAACACTACAAATAATTGCAAATTATTCATCATTTTTCAATTGCAAACTAAAATATAAAGCTCAAATATGGTTGGTTTAAATGATCTTGGCATCATTATCAAATTTTTTTCGTAATCATTCAGAGTAATTGTTCACCACATATGAATAATGCTCTACATGTATGCATATATCTTGTTTACATCAATTTTAAAATGTAATTATGAATCTATGTATTCAAATATACATCAAAATGTCAATCTGATTAAAATCAGATGTAGAGACGGTAACAACTCCACCTTTTCCTTTCTTTGCTGTTCCCGTTAGCTGACAGTTGCCTCACAACATCTCATCAACTGCTTTAGAAGATCACATTTAAATCTCATGCATGGGCCAGAACAGCTGACCAATTGGAACTTGTTATGGATTGCAGCATTGTATTGAAAAACACAATCTGATTGGCTCCTGCAAAGTGGAAGATTTAAATATGATCTTCTATAGCAGTAGTTAAGATGTAGTGAGGTGCATATCAGCTAATGGGAACAGCAAAGAACAAGCAAATATGGAAATGTAACCATCTCTACATCCGATATTAATCAGATTGATGAAATGTGTGCCATAAGTTAATAATTTCAATTGCATATTTCAGCAATTCTGTTTAAAATTTTATCATCGAGGATGAACGTTACGTGTATAAGTAAACATGATTTTCAATACCACTCATAATCTGAACACTGGAATATGGTGATATTTCTTTCACAGGATCAGTGTGCGTGGGCATTAGGTAATCTTGCAGCAGACTCGGCTGAAGTCAGAGATACACTGATGTCACAGGGCATTCTACCACCATTGGTCAAATTGTTGCAGGTCAGTCTTTGTCAGTTTTCCAAGGTTTAATGTGAATAAGAATAATGGAACTAACTGACAAAGGATGGAATGCAGTCAACAGAAACTTTCAGAAGAGAGGCCATATCATAGACTCCAATAAATTTATTCATATTTTATTGTAGTGTTTCTGATTTTGTGCGGAACAACTTTCATTTGAAATGACATGGGTGACATTAAGCAAAACAATGGTAGGGTACTACTGTTTTCAAATGTTTTCCAACACGGGTACAACATAAAAGTTTTTGAGAGAGTACAAACATACTTCACATATAATCATTTCTACAATAATTTAAAAATATGAATCAAAGCAAGATTTTGTTTGAGAGGATACAAATGTAAGTATTATGACAATTCTTATGGTTCAACTCCAAGGGGTGATGATGACTGTATATACAATAATGAGTTTACAAATGTTTAAAAGTACAACTACACAATCATAATTGTTCTTGTTCAAGCTGATTTTTCTACCTTTCTGAATCTATGTCAAAGTCAGAGAAGCACAACTTTGCTGAACAAAGTTGTCTATGATGTAGATGAGATTGCAATCAAACCAAATAACTTTCACTGGATTTTTACAGACTGAAGTGGTATTTTTTGCGATATAGAGAGCAAAATCATAAAATAGGCAAACAGAAACACTTACTCCTCTTGTTGTAAAATTCTGAACAAAACTCACTGTTTGTCTTTGATATTATGATGGTTTGATATCACTGAATATTGTCCGTCAGTTTCAAACATCTCCATTAAATAATACATTTGCTGTTCTTACAAGTCCAAAGGTACATGTACTACTACCCTCATTTGCACGTGCACCAGAGATCAAACTTTGAGAGACATAACCCAGACATGAAGTAGTGGATTGCTGGTCTCAAGGTCGTGAACTCTACCAAAAGGTGACAAGGTCACTCACTGTATATGGCATTCCTGACCAATGAAATGAGGAAACACTCTGCAACAGGATGGTTCAACATGGCTGTCTTTCCCTCGGCTCACGCCCCTTGCTGTCAGTAGACACGGCGTCTTCATCGCAAATGTGACTGTTCTTGCTCCTCTAGTCTTAAATATCAACATGGAGCTTGTCAAAAAACTAAATTCTACAAAATTTAAAATTCCCATATTCATGAAAAGAATTTTTTAAATTTTTGGCACAAAAAGTTATAAGGGAAGGGAAAAATTGGTTGCACCGAGAAAAGGTGCGATGTTTTGTTCATATTTAAGGTTAGAGCGAGTGTAGTTTGTTTGATGTGGAAAGCTCCATGCGGTGTCTCTGTTTCTCTTGCAGTCTCCGACACCCAGAGTAGTACAGTCAGTAGCATTTGCATTGTCAAACCTAGCAAGGGGTCAGGGATCAGACACCAGGTGAGGTCAAAGGTCATCCATGATGAGGGTGAATGCAGAGTGTGAATGCAGACATACATTTTATTTAATTCTGTCAAAATTTTACAAAAAAATTTTATAGTTGTGAGAATGCCATAAGATTATTTGGAAGAAATCCTTGCATTGTTTCAAGAACTAGTGATAAATGCAGTTGAAGTTCACAAACTGACCTTGAAGACCTGTTCAACACAAAAATGGAAAATATCTTTCACTACTTTGTCAGTGAGCTACTTCACTTTCTTGAAAATGAACTAGAAGAGCAAAAATAGTCCTGTTATTGAAACCTTTCTGTCCATGATACATTTTGCATTGTATCTTGAAGCACAGCCACGTCTCAGATAAGCAGTGGCAATTGTATTCTAAGAGTTTTATCCTATTATTATATGCTATTTATTCCAATAATTCCAAGATGTAGATCTATGAGCATATGTATATCTGTACATAGTATAACCTATCGCCATTCAAAACCTGCATCTCAGGGCAATGATGGATGCTGGGATTGCTAAACTTTTGATTCCACATTTGAAAGTAGAAGAAGACAATATGGCCATCTTGACAGAGGTTGCTTGGGCACTCACATATCTTGCCGCAAAGTAAGTGTTCAACTCAAATTTACTAAATTGTTGAGAAATCTGGTCTTGAATCTGTCAGAATATTACGTTCTAAAATTTATTAGATGTGCAGTCTGTTGATGCTTGCAACATTTCTGTGTCAGGAAAGAACAAAGATTGTGGATTGTAAAATTTGTATTATGTTTGTGATATTGCAATTCAAAGACAAATTGTGGGGCGTGTGTGAAAAACTTGTGGTTTTGCTCCCCTAAGGATTTAATGAGTGTTGACATTTGATAATGATAGCATTTTAAGGTTCACTGTAATATTTAACCCACTTGCTGTTTTCATTTCAGACTGGAGCATGAAGAGGCACTCGTGGAAGCTGGCATCATTCCAAAGTTGGTTGAAGCATTGGTGTCTCTC
>LD343063.1:1296995-1327642 GCA_001465055.1 Ptychodera flava | reverse complement strand
AAAGAGATAACTTACAGTGGCTGCTGATCTGCTGACACCCATCTTACAGTGTACAAGCACCTTGGAGCCAAGCTCTCTGTAGAAGCAAAAAACAAAGAGTTAAGTCTCAAACTTGTCATTCCCATCCTATGCAAGAGGTCATCCTAGATTTTCATAGAGTATCGGATTATCAGAGAGAGAGAGAGAGAGAGGAGGCATGTAGAATGTGATGGAACATGGAGTACCGGAAGAAAAACACAGGGAATGAAAATACAAAGAATTACTAATTTGTGTGATCAGCAGTATCTATCTTTTGTATACATTGACAGATGTGGAAGTATGATACTCAAGCCTTTCAGACACTGACAGAACAGAGTTACAGTCTGTTCTGGATCTGACTGAAGTTGTTCTCCAGTTTCATGGTCATGCCAGAGAACGAAACCCACGGTGAAGTATAAAGGGCATAAGAAAATCACAAAGTAGAATAAACAAGGAATGGACACTGAGGCAATGTGACCACTGTTGCAACCACTTCTTTCTGAACTTACACCTCATACAGTCTAGTTGATATGTAACCCGTTCTCTAACATGGTTTGGTCCCAAACCCATTGTTTCAAATGGTGCCTGTGGACCTGTACACATGGAAATGAGGTATACAAGGTACACGTTGACTACACCTGCAATTTTATTTTTTTAGGAATCAAAGATCAAAATTGTTTCACATTGACTGCAGAGAGGACGAAAATTCATACAGGCACATCTCACCTTGCTTTGTCCATAAATTTATAAGTATCGTCCCAATACTTGAGTAGATCAGTCTCTTCATTGTCATAAACTCTAATATTCTTGTATTCAAAGGTTCCTGGGTAGAAGTTGTCTATCTCTCTGGTCAAGTTTAGAATGAACCCAATCCTGTGTTGGAAAAAATAGCATAGTGAAATACACTGTCAGTGTTTGACTAAGTCAAGTCAAATATCACTCATGACGTTGATGCTTGATTGTTCAGTTATAAAAATTACAAAGTTGGTAGAGTTTCAATAGGTCTGCTACAAGTCTACTATAGAAGAGGATGTACGGGAACTTGTTGGAACTGTAAAAAGTGTTACTTAATTGGTAAAAATTATATAAAACACCAATGACAGAAACAAGTTTACATTAGATTACCCATTTTGTTTGAGCTCCTCCAGGTTTGATGCGTTCCACTCAGAACCCTGCATGAAACAAAACATATACAGCTCTAAGATGTATGAAGACAAACTTTGCATTTTACATACTCTGTGCATGGCAATAGACATGTGAAGTACAGCAGGGAAAATGTAGCATGCGTCCAGGCTCTACCTAACAAATGAACTGAATAGAGCAGGCAGTTATACATGTATATGCACAGCGGCTGTTGTGTTTTTTTATACACTTCATGGACTGGTTAGCCATACTAAAAATCTTTCACTATCAAAGACTGAAAATGACATCACTCACTAAGTACACATGGTCGAATATCTTTGATGCAGAATCCATCTGTCGTAAAATAATTATGATTTCTTCATCAACAAACCACTTGTATTTAGTCAAACTGATTCCCATCTCCTCTTCCATGAGTAGGCGAACCTGAAAGTGACCAAATCAAATTCTTGATATTTCAAATATGCGTTACCTGATGGTAGCTTTGGCTTTCGGTCAGAGATATAGCCTGCACTGTAAACAATGTACAATTTTGTTTTTGACATTATTAAAGGTAGAATGTCGGACAGATATTTTCACTCTCAAACTTTCACAATTCTTTTCTGATCTACTACTTGTTGAGGCTGATTTTAAAACTCTTGGGGTAAGAAAACTTTTAACCGTCTTAATTTTTTTGAAAATCAAAACTTTCATCTTTCCCCCTAGAGTTAACACAGGGATGCAGCCATTTTGAATTTCAAATATTGGTAAATCTTGGGTAATTTGTTTCTCTGGTACCACAATTTGCACGGGTGACCCCCGATGTTTATGCAACATTTTGAAAGAAAATGGTTGAAACTTTCTTTGAGGAAATTTTGAGCAAAAGTTTACAGTCTTTTCACTTTCGAGGCGTATACTACCCTAGAGGTCAAGTCTGGTCTGTCCACAACAATTAGGCATTACAAACATTGAGGCTGTGTTGAAAAGTTGTACGCTAAGAATTTTGACACAATGTTGGAAAGTAGAACATGAAAAATGTAATTTATAAACGCACAAAAAATACTGGAAACACATCCAAGCTATACAGCTAACAGCTAACAGAGCTACATACCTGTTTGCTAGTGGTATTATCAAGGTCAACTTTCATCATGACTTCACGTAGTTTGGCCCTGATGAGCCTCTCGGTGATTTCTCTTTCTGAGGTACTAAAGAAATGGAGACGTTTGGGTAGATGAGATACTTTGCTCACACAAACCTACATGACACATTGAACTCCTTGCTACTTGTAATCAAGGTTAGATCAAGGTGGTCGTGATATACATCACTCAGTCTTGAATCATCAACAAGCTTTGTGAAGGCCCACGCATGAACTTCAACAGCTCTTGAGGGAAGAAATGTTATAACTGGGAAGCCTTACAACATCCACTTTCATGACAGTGCTTAAGGCAAAGTGAACACTTGCTCAAAAACAAGGTTTTATTCTTGTTTCAAGTGTGAAAAGGATGAGAGCTGTAACGAAAGCGGCCATGCTTAAAGTGTCTTTGCAGACTACCGACCGAAAAACAGTAAAATCAGTTTTCACTGCCAAGAATCACATTTGCTGATTTTGCTTGCAAATTTAAATGCACAATGTATGAATAATCAAAACATAAAATGGACATGACTTTCAAAGGAGAACAAAGAACTAACATTACATAAATAGTAAATATCAACACGGGCATTGGGAAAACATGGGACTGAGGACTGCCTCTTTATGATATCCACAGGAAAAAAATCAGACATTCTATGCAAAAACATGGCATCTAGGAAGAGAACTTACAGTTCGGCTATGTTGGATGGTGCTTCCTTACGACGACTTTCGATATCCAGCATTTCGTTCCATTCATTGATGCAGGATTGTTCTGACCTGATCTTGGATTCATAGTAACACGTCCAGGTGAGGTGCAGACCGCCGCTGAAATAGTTGTTCATTCTTGCCACATCTGCGTTCTTATTCAAACACTGCAGGGCAGACCTGAAGGTTTGAAATGAGATACATTTTTTTTTAAAGATAGAAAGTCCAAAGTCTGTCATGAGAAACTATATTTATTTGATATTTAATATTCTGTGTGGTCTGCAAAGTGTCTGTCTATGATCAATGGATACAAAACTTGGACGAGAAAAAAGTAAAATGCATCAAAATGGCCAAATGGAGTGGAGACTGCACAGAACTGCCTATACATGTACATCTCAATCATACTGAACGATAACAGAAACACTGAGAAAATATATATGACCAAAGTGCCACGGTTGAATGGGCACTGATTTTTCAATAAAAGACACAGGACACAGAGTATGCATATCTTTCTCTCAGGTGCTGGGCACACTGTTTAATGATATGTTGTTGGTTTTTGGTTGCCAAAACAGTGGCTCCAAGAGTTCAACTGTCTGGGGAGGTTGAGCAATGACTGGTTAGAATGAGTGACAGTTGTTTAGAGATTGTGAACAGTGAAAAGTCCTCCATTAACACCATCTGATGAACATTGAAAGTCAGGGGGGCAATTACAAAATGTAACTTTGGAAATTCAATTTCTATGGCAATTCCACTCTGACCTGTATAAATACTGGTCGATTGCAATCTTGTTCAGCATGTACTGTTTTGGAAATGAATGAAGAAATGTATAAAACTACAGTCTGAGAAACGAAAATGTTCCAGAACACATTACTCGTGCAGAGAACATTACTCAGAATTGAAATCCCATGGGTGTGAATGCAATCAAACGTAAAATATAAAAAAAGGGAACGGCAATTTCATCTCACAACACAACCAATGATTAATCACTCAGGGACACTATAGGTCAATTTGTAAGTGACCTGAAATTTGCAGAGGATCATGTCATCCTCTACCTATCCCTAGAATCAGAACATTACTCATTCTACTCGAGTACAAAATACAGAAATCATGATTGCAGAATATTTCTGCAGCTAGATTCGGTATAGAGGACAGCTGTGTCACACAGCTAGCATCAACCACACTCTGTTTAGCAATGTGCAAAGTGATGGTAAACTCACTTAGTGAAATTCCTCCACTCTTTTCATTTCTAGTTTGCTGTCTCAGCAGGCCTGATCTTTGCAACAGGACAATCTGAGATAAAGCAGTGTGCTAGACCACAGTCATAGAGGGACTGTGGCTAGACCGATATCACAAGTCTTTAATAATACATAGTGGCAGAACTTTCACACCGAGTCTTAAAACAGTCATGACAAAAAATATGTCACACTTCTAACCAAATGACCTGGATACAAATTTGTATAAAAATTGACAATTTAGAAGTCAGAAATTTATCTCCAAATGACTACTCACGATAACTTGATATACGTATTGTACTTTTTGTACAAGTGCAAGTCTTTAACTGTATTGATACTTTCACAACTTTTCGGCATTGTGCTACCAACTTTACACAACATGTTAGTCATCTACTACAGAAAAGGCAACTAATCAAATGGTCAACTTAACAAACTTGGCATTTGATCACCACAGAACTGCTATAGGATTAAGCAAATTATGTCAACATGAAGCAGGTATGAAAGCAAGATTAAGGATGTACGATCGGAAAAAGTAAAAGTAATGTCAATTTTTTCAAATGGGGATTTTTGAATACCTACATATGTGAATAGTCAAAAACTGCGGAAAAAACATGGGGTCACCGCGCTTGTTTTTTTACAAAATGACATTAAAAATTCACGGTTTTTCACAAAATCACTAAAAATCACTAAAACAGGTCATCATTTTCATATTTATATCATGATTGCATTTTTCATGTTTACACTGTAAAAGAATAAAGAAATTATAAACCTAAGCTACTTTGAAGATTTTACTTACATTACAATTGAGTTAAAAAGTCATCATATTTATTTTTTAACCAAAATTCCAACAAATATGCCCCAAATTTTAGTAATGGGAGAGGGTAATTTATCAATTATTCACAGTTTCTACTAATGTCAATTTTCTCAAACTTTGCCAAATAATAGCTCTTTTTGTGAATTTTTCAAAACCACATTTTGTTTAGTAGGTCACCGAGCTCGATTTTTCACAATTTTGCAAAATCTGACTAGGATTTACAGGTTCTGGCGATAAACCATGCTCTCCCGGGTTAGTCGCGCGGGGGTGCTCTTCAAATGCTGCTGACCTGCAGTGGCTACCTGCAGTATCCTTGTCCAGGCATGGTCATGATTCAAGCCTACCTGTAAACTTTAATGAGAGGGAAATGACAGAACAAAGCAAAGACTTTTAGGTTCTTCTACTTTTTAGAGTCTATATATTAATACAGCATACAAAAAAATCACGTAATATTTATTGCCGTTACGCTTATCGGTGGGGATTAGGTTGACTTCGCTGCAGGCTAAGTAGGCTAAGTTGTCACACACTACGTGGAGCCAGGAGCCGAGGCCGTGAACTTGGCGTTTCTCCAATACACGATGACAATCGTAAAGGCAAGCCTGCAACTAACACACGTGTCAAGATTTTCGGCGAGTTCACTCAAATCGACAATGCGACGGCCATTCTTCCATTCTCCGGTAGCAACACTATCATTGGAATTATAACCACGACCTGCTCTTGTATAGCGAATCAGACGTCATACCACTGACTTACGCTGTACAGGCTACGGTCATGTTGCATTTTTTTATCTCTTTGCTGAATTCTCGTACCTTCCAACGTGTTTTGAGGGCACGTTGAACGTTTTCTCGACGCGATTTTCTTTTACCTGCAGCCGACATTTTGTACAACGCAAAAACGTTCGGAACGTCACTATGCGCGCGTGGTTACTATGGATACATTTCTGCGCGGAAATCGGCGCAGTACGCTTATATTTTTCCGATCGTACATCCTTAAGGGCAGTGATATCAGGGTTCAGGAAATGGTCAGTCTTAAGAACTACGATAAATCACTGGAGAAACTATTGTTACAAAGAAGAAGAGACGACTTTATACCATCTTCGATAGGGTCAATGTACGGTACAATATAAAGATCTGAAAAACATGGATGTGAAAATTTGAAGGGGCAGATGGGTTAGCCAGAGATATGACTTACCACAAAGCTTGCACGGAGACTGGCTTGAATATGTGGATCTTTTCATTGGAAGAGATTGTAAAACCACTGGAAATAGAACACAGAGATAAAACACAGGTTTTCAATTGGATAGTTGCGATATTGTTGTTACATGACACTGTCCTTATAGGGTGGGTTCACTGAAATTGACTTCAAGGATTCTGATTGAAGATACCCTTCACAATACATAACATGTGTGGCCCTCATTACAATATGGAACATGTGTGGCCCTAATGAATATGATAAAACGTTTGACATTTGAGACTGTGCTTGATTAGGATTCTGTGAAATACACTGCATTTGAATGATAACAGCAGAAACATTCTCACACTGATAGATTTAAAGCACTGGCTTGGATATGTTGATAGTCTAGTGCAGGAGGAACTCAACTCAAAGTTTTCAAATTTTGAGGGGAAATGGACTGAGCACCCTGTAACGTGAAATTTTTTGGCTAATATCACATTATGACTTCGATGCCTATAAGGTGGTTTTAATTTTCTTGAATGATTAACACTGTGACCAAAGATACAAAAGAGCTCATTTCAACAGAAAACGAATTACATCCAGTTTGCAAAGAGCCATCAGCTGTGTGCTGTTAATCTCACACAGGATCATACATAAATGTTGATGGGCAAATTTTTTCGTACATTTACAAGCAAAGCTTAAAAACCATGCCCAAAAATATGCACAAATGGCAATGATGAAAACTTATACTACCAACATTATCACAACAAGTTTATATTGTGTTACTGGCAGGTTCAAGTGATGTAAAAAGTTGCATTAATTAACTGACACAGATTTACAAAACGATGAGCTTCAACAGCGCTGAGCTAAGCAAGATGATGTCACACACTTAGCAAAGGGAAGCCACAACTACACAACCTGGCTTGAAAGTAGGGACTTGATTTCATCTTGAAATTAAGTCTTTTGAAACATAAAATTTTGAAATTGAGCCTTTAGAAAATGATAATATTTGCACAGAGGAAAAATAATTGTGAATTCTAATATCGTCATGAATTATTTTACTATACTAAATATATTAGACTTACCCATCCCCATCTAAATTGATGGTGGTGTCTCTCCATATTGGCAGTACCAGCCCAATGGTTGCCTTGTCTTTGTAATCAACACCTAACAGAACACTTTCCTGAGTGTCTTGTCGTCCTATGCAGCTAACCACCACCAGGTAGCGAATTCTATTTTGATGAATACTTTCAAGTCTAACAGCCTGAATAAGATAACATTAAAAGATGGAATGAAACCGCCCTAGGGGATTAGCTTCTCACTGTATATGAGTATTGTATTTTCTAGACTTTATGCAATTCAAAAATTATGGCTATGATGAGGAGTCTATGTGTGGCATACTGGACGAATGGAAGGCAAGTCAAATATACCTCCCTCACACACAGAGCACAAGTCAATACATGACTATACAGAGGTGAGAAAATCCAATGGTCTGATGTCTGAGATCACAAAATGTTTTTGCACAGATTATGAATTTGCCATTCCTGGGTTCTATATGTCAGACTTACTAGAAAACTCCAAAGCATTTGTTTGATAAAGGGAGTGCTTAGGACTAGCCAACAAAACTGCAAGAACAGTCAAATGGTACTGATACTTTTTGTTCGACAATCTAATATTTGCTAAATACTGGTACCCCAAAACACTATGACTTTAATGAGTGAATGTCCAACTACATTTTCATTTTAGGTTACTTATTCCATGGTTTTCAATCTTGCCTTGTTCATGTAGACCAAAAAATTATTTACAAAACAAAAAAAAAGAATGTTCAAATAGTCTTCTGGATAGAATGCAATGGAAAACAAAAGGTAAAAATGCATAGGTATAAAACACTGTACAACAGAGAAAGTTACTGAATGATGGAATGTTATGAATTTATGCCATGTGGTTCAAATAATAAGATATCACAATCAATACACACTTTCATTATTAACTTTGTTAACATTGGCCGATGTTTGGTTTATATTACTGCCCATTATAATACTTCTAGCACAGATCAGGGATATGAACACTGCCATCTATCACCTACCATACAGAAAATTTACATGATGATGACTGACCTTTACATACACATCAAGGTCATACCTGTTATGTTTGGCATTTTAATGTATGGTCATGTGATCACTGTACATGACCTGAGGAGATAAACTATGTGAGGTGAGATACCAGTTGCACCATGTCAAACTGACCTACACAGCTTTCTGTTCCTAGATCCGTCTTTCCTATCCAGATAAGGAACTCATGGGGAGTGCAATGGCACATATTTTCACAAGATAACATATGACATACTCTCTTCTGAATAGACATTCAGTGTATTCAAGTTCCCGTTAGCAATAAAATATCCCTATTATGTACTCTCCTCAAGTAATATTGCCCACAAAATTTAATATTTACAAAGAAATTATATTCCTTAAGTCCGTTACTTCATGGGTATAAAAAGTAATTATTTCTTAAACCCTTCTGAAAAAAAAATATCAATTGCTCTTGGACAGCACCTGTTCACCACTAAAATACCCAGTTGGCAGTACCAGGTGTGCAGTACCTGACTTCTCAAACCTATAGAAGCTGAAAAGGCTTATTAATATAAAGCCTTTGTATTGTGTTTTTCAGGTTTCTGACCTATACTTCCTTACACCATACCCAATACATTGCAGGACAGGCATTCAAAGCATGGCTCTGAGCAACTTTGTCACATGCAGATTATATGAAATACGTTACATGTACAGTACACTCTCATTAATATCCATATCAGGTTCTTGATCAAACATAATGTAATAATAGAATATTATTCATCTAATTTCCGTACCCTTGGGCCTTGTACATCTCCTAGCCAGTGTTTGGGCATGGCAAACCTATTCCCAATTTTGCAATGACTGAGCCTACATATATTTAGACTATAACACAGATTCGGAAAAATAAATTCATTCCACAACAACCTTCAATGACAGAAAACATAGGATGTGTAGTGTGTGTGCGCGATGGCATCTCACTAAGGATATTTATCTTTACATGTACATGTATACTCAATATTATTCTGATCAGACAATTAGAAGTCCGGGGTATGCCTAACTGGATTTGCATTTACAGATGATATCCCTTATTGAACTGTCCACCATGTAGCAGCTATTATTTGGGTCACACTGGTCAGCCAAAGTTTCCCCAGTTGAAAAATTTCATGGAATGAGGAAGTGTACCTATGTCTCAAGGCTATCATAAAATTTTACGCCAAGCCCATTAACATACAGAGAGGAATCAATCACTTTGTAGCCTTTGAGGCTTCAACAAGGGATGTTAACACAGGGAGACCTGCAGTCTCTCTTGTCATGCATCAGAGTAAGGAATGTGGAGGCAGATCCTGGTTTCATCAGACATCTACACACAGCACAGTAAATGAAGCAGAAATAGGTGGTCCTGGTCGTGTTTCACAACACTGCCACTTGCATGACCTGTGGCATCCACGCTGTGACCTTTGACCTATCAGTAAATTGTTAAATTTACGGTAAAAATATACCTCTACCCTATCATTAAGTACTTTACATTTCACGCCTGGTGAACAAGCTGGTATTTTCTCCCACATAATTTTCAGTGACAAGCTGGTATTTTCTCCCACATAATTTTCAGTGACACTACCACTGTAACCTTGAAACAGAAAAGTCAAAATGGACTTTTTCAAATGTGTCAATTAAGAACTTTGATAATTACCATGATAACATGTAATTATAAAGGATGGAATAAGTGCTGAAAACTGAACTTTTCAACTCATATACTGGCTCACATCCATCCGTTATCATACCTCTGACAATATCACTGCCAATTACAGTGTTTAGGTGTACAACACACATGTGTAAGTGCTGAGCCAATTTTCAGGTTTGATGGCACATCCTGGGAATTAATGTTAATTAATGTTAATTAATGTTTGATACCTGGGGATTTTAATGTACAATACCTACTAAAACTGACACTGTGTATCATTCCAGTACACTAGCTGCCTTAGTTTAATAGTGAATTTTCCTCTAAAAGATGTTGTGCATATTCCAAATACTTTTGAGTTAACACTTAGTTACTGTTACAATAAGAAGGGGGACTGTTTTCAGTGCCATTATGCATGAACAATAACCAGTCTGGGAATTAGTTACTTCTCACTGTTTCCACAGCCTGGTTGTCTGGGAACTTTGAGTGGCTGGCACTGATGAGTATAATAATACAACGCAGTGAAATGTTTGGAAATTTTAAAGTTTATATCCTCAGATGATGATAAAATTTCTGGCGATCTTTTTCTGACTGGTTTTGATTCAGTGGCTAATTACACATGAACGGCTAGAAGTTAAAATTGCACACATTAACCCTGTCTCCCCTCTCCTGCCTCAAATCCTTACATAGGTCAACCCAATCCATTTACAAACAATGGGGCTGTTCCAAATTCTGGTGGTAAGGGGTTGAAATTTTTTTTTCAAGAAGTTCAAACACACTGACTTTAATAGCTACATCAAACCAACTGTTAGGAAGCTGCTGGACTTGTAGATGAAATCTCTTTACACATTCTTCTATCATTAAATCGTGATTAAATCAAAGAAGCCATGTACAATTTTGGTTTTTTTTGAATTTTCATGATTGTGTGATTTTTAAACCAGACCCTGGCTGCTACATATCAGCTACCGATGGTCAGCCAAGACTGTTTTTCACACTTTATCTACTAGGGCATGGTTACTGACTGTGACTAAGAAGAATGCTAATCACTGAATGAAAACTGTAATGAGTTCATGCAGAATTGCTGAGCTGTGATTACCCTGCATAAAACTCATTGTTTAAATTTTTAGCCTCTTTGATGCATATAAACTGACAAACTTCATTTCAAAGGAAATCAATGAATTTTAAACAACTTGATGCTGAATATTTGGGTATATGAAAGGTAATAAAATCTTAAACATGCAGGGAAGATTAAAATTTACTTGCAACTTAAATTTGTTCAAAATAATGCCTTAGTTACCTGCTCTGACCTTTGACCTTAACATTCTGGCAAACTTATTAAACTTTGATGATAGTGCACAGTCATAAAATCTGGAGTGCACTGAAAGTTCTGTTCAAAGGTGTCACTTTTGACGGGGTCAAAGTAAACACATTACCGAGATTAGAAAGTCAGATTACGGTTTCATGAATTACAGAAGAAATGCTTTGATACTCAAGATGATTGGTTTTTTGTGCACTGAAAAGCTGATTACTTAATGCCCTTGAAATGAAAAGAATTCAAGGTACTGAACAGGTCACACTGAATTTACACAGATTGGAACAATTGTACAAACAATTACAGTCGATGAATAGCGAGAGAAAAACTACACTGTATAATTAATTGATTGATCTGAGGACATGTGATACTATAAAAAAACATTAGAAATTCTGATTTTACAATTCGTCTGAACTGAGATCAGTACATGCACCATACTATCAGCATTAATGTTTGACAATATAATGTCCAGAAGGTATATTCCCATCACCTCCCTGTGTGGAGTAGCCAATATACATGTGCAAACCAACCCTAAATATGCCCCTAGCACTTTCCTTTAATTTACAGGGCTCGGTGATTTCAAGGCAGGAATGCACGTACAAGTTTCAATTACAGCTGAATCCACGAGAAAAGATCTGTGGTTTTACAGTTTTTATTAATAACAATCTTATCTTGTAAGGATAATGTGATATTATTGATTTACACTGTAACAACTGTATAAATGTAAACAGGCATGTTACAGCTAAGATTTGTGTTACATCAAAACCCTGTTTTTATTCCTATATGAGATTACCAATCTTGTTCTTATGTTTATGGACATTTTGAACAGACCCCTCAGCAAATCAGACACACCAATGTAGTATCTGTAATTGAAATAACCGTGTGATTAACCACATCACAACTGGTTTGAGTACTCAGACAAGTTATCACAGGCGTAGTGTAGTATCTACATGTATACATCCAATTTTAGCATGATCAGGAGTTTACAGGGCCCGAAACAAGCTGCATATATACTAGACTAATGAAGGCAACACAGGAAGAGATCACCTCTAATGTACCAAAGAAGACAAGCAATTGATTTCTCCAGGGATCCGTGAACATGTACAATTTCTCAGTGACAAATGACGACTCTAGAATGTTAAATAAGCTTGCAGGATTGATACAGAGTAACAGCTTACAAAATCAGATTTTGGAAATAGCTCTAGTTTATCAAATGCATCAAGAGAAGGATGTTGTCCGTGCACTGACTAATTTCTAACTGACCTAATGAGGTAATGTGACCCTTGTGTCATCGTGAAAGCTGGCAAACTGCATCACATTGGAACTTCTGTTGTACTTTCTCCTGATAACCGTTTCCTGAGTGTACATTGGGTGTTTGTGATTGGAAACAAAAACCAATCACAGCAACTATAAACACTATATAATTGGGTGTTTCTTCCGTTTCACTTTCGCACGGAAAATCAGTTTCCATGTTTTTGACACAAATTTAGTGCGACGTGTGGAATAATGAGCCCCAAAATTTTCCAGTATCCCTTTCAGTCTTTGAAATATGGTAAAATCCATTGTATTGAACCCAAAGACAGTATCTTTAAATTTTCTTCCCTAATAGACACCGGTATATCTTCAAAGCCTCACATTTTTACCCCAATCACACCAAAACTGGGATTTCACCCTTGTTTTAACTAATTACTAGCAAGTTTCAGGTTCACTAACTTTGCTAGCCAAGCAATGTTTATTCAGGCATGTACCCTCCCCTCGAGACAATGGTTGCGGAGACTGCACCAGGCTGACCGTGTCAAGCTGTGAGGATCTGACAATGCATGTATGCATACCCAAATATATCATTGGGATCCAAAAGTGAAGGGCAAAGCTGATCAGGATTATACTGAGTTAAGCCAGTGGGTGCTGTATTATAATTTAATCTGTTCACCCCTAATTCCCTATAAACAGGTCCACACTCACTATCTATGGGTTTTGGCAAAACCATGGTGGTCAGAGGGTTACAGCTATCCATGATATTGTCTTCAATGACTTCTGAATATGTCACTAAAATTCAATTATAATGTATCACTATTCAGTAGATCGGGTATTCAATAAATCTTAGAGGAAAAATTGATCATTGGCTTGGTTGACATTTGGGAATAATTGGGGGTGGTAAGCAGGATTTTTGACAAATTTACAATAATGTAAATTATGCTATGCTTGTTCCTTTTCAGTCCATTTATCATGGTGTATAAATCCACTGTGTATTTGGAGGTCCTTGGTACCATTCTAAGGTACAAATTATACTCCTGCTGCCTGGCATGACAGTGTTGCATTCATACTATGATACAATTTCATGAGTATTAATTACTCATGAGTTCATTGGACCTAGAAATTGAAACTTCATCGGTCTGTGCAAAAACATGGATGGCCATGTTCAACCTCAGGCCATTAGATTGCCTCACCTTTGTGCCTGTGCAAAATGACACTCTCTTTTGTCATGACTATTGTAACTAAATATGACCAGACTTACCAATTTTACAGTGTCCTGAGGACGCAGCAGCATGAACATAGATTGTAGATGTGTCTGTAGGTCCCCAACAACTAGAGAACAGAGAAAATCACAGACACACAGAGTTAGTCACTGCAGTCACTTCTGGGAGGTAATGGTATAACAGTATCTGCTCAGTATATCTAAGCTGGTTTCTGAAATTCAAGATTTGTGAAGTACATGATATATAATACATTGAATTTCCTGTTTTCTGTGTTTATTTCATTCCACAGTATGTGCAACCAAAGCTTTTTATGACTATAAACAAAAATGTATTGGAAAAGAAAACAAAGTATCAAGCTTTGCAACAAAGTATCACTACAAAGTTTAAGCCATCAGAATGAAAGTATTAATACACATCTGCATATTGCAATAATAGAAACAAAGTGTTAAATAATGCAACAATGTATCAATTTAAGCAACAAAGTATCATTCAAAACAACCAATCCAAAATAAAAACATCAGTATCAGCTACACCAGAATTCCACTGGCACACTTCCATCAGTGTCATCACGTTAAACACTGTGTTTACAGTTGGTGTCCATAAATTACACATACTGAGTACATAACACTTTCTGTGGTACAGATGTGGTACTTTTGATAGCTATCACATGTTTGAGGTTACACTGCACAGCTGATATGAAGGTCAATCTGTGGTGTAGTCTTGGCAATAGTTCAATGCTCTGACATGGTTCTTATACAGAGACACTCAACAACAAAAACAATCTTGTGAGAGCTCGAACTTCATTGAGTGTGAAGTAATGCCAGATCATTTGAAGCCAACTATATTACTGAAAAAAGTATAAAGTTGACATTCAAATAATTTTGTACTTTTAACACTGACTTTCAAAACAAATCAAATATCCATGAGATATAAACACAACATTCTGATCATGCAGAGAATAGATATTATTCAATTTCATGTAGCATTGAAAATGTAGACAGGCACATACTCTCATATCTTGTGTGATACTCAAGGTTGTGTAGGATATGAACATGATATCAATCAATGTCATTCACTTCAAGGTTTGTTTGTCTCCCTGTTGAAGTAGCCACTTGCTCAGCAAAGGTTAATTTTGTTCTGAGAAATGTCACAATACATAATTATGATACCGTTTGAACAGAATGCTTAAAACTTACAAATCCCAATGATTTCAACATAAATAGGTTTTCGTTCAGAGAACTGCTTTGGCAAAGATAAACAGATTTTTGTAATGTACAGTTATTATTATATCACCGTCCTACATGTACTTGAACAGGCAAAGACAAATCCCAAACTATACATACCTGTGTCCTTGATTTCAAAAGAAAAGTCTATGGCCTTTGAAGCATATTCCATAATCCTATTCTGCACTCAGTTCTCAATAGATAACTTTATGCAGTCACTATTGATCAAACAACACTTATAGTATCCTTGATTTCTTACCTGTCCGCTTGGTGGCTGGTCGTTCCACATTTTCATCTCCTTGTGGAAGGATCAAGGCAGCTCCTTTGATTGCCACAAAACTCTGACTGAAGCTGGAGCCAGAAAGAGAAGAAGAAGAGCGAGATATGGTGAGACCTTCATCCACTCTGAAGAGTCTCTCAGACCTTGGAAACAGAACCATGTGGAACAGTGCATATGTCTCTGTTGACATGGAACCAGTGTTCAGTATCTCCAGTCCCAACGACACACTTCAAAAGCCGGAATTTCTAGAATCACGTCTCTGGTTTTGCAACACACTCCACATATTAACATTTGCCAGTCTTGTTGAATAGCAATGGTATACGCAGATCACAGTTAAATATTATCTGCCATCTGCAGGCAGTGCAGCCTCCCTATTTATGCAAGCTCACGACACTCCAAGGTTACGACATGAGACAATGAACCAATCCATCCAATGCTGCCGGCTGTTATAATTCCTCTTCAAGAGCACCGCTGGTATTTCAAGGAACATTTCCTGATAATTATCAGACTGAGGCTGTATCCTCTCAGCTGTTTCCTCAACATTTATGCTGAGAAATATTCAGAGGCCCCAAGTCCAGTGTTTAGGCTTTGCTACACTTGGCGGGAATGACTACACTTTCACCCTATGATAGCCATACATGGTACATGCAAATTAGATATTCAGAAACTATATACTCCTACAGCTCACCGAGCCCTATCTTATACAGCTCTGTGTTTGCTAAGACAAACTTCACACTGAAATTGAAAGATTATTTGATTAACCCCCTACAGAGGGAGTCTTAGCCACTGGCTAACAATGCATCACCCGGGGGTCTCTTTTTTACACTCTTCATTACAGGCCCTGTTTATTTAAAATATGCTGCTGATAATTACCAAGCCTTGCAGTGTTTGGATTTTTGATGATATAATTACTGTCAATTTGGCAGCTGGATATGATGCAGCTAATTAAATTATGAACGTCTGTTGATGAGCTCCCAAGGAAATACTTTTCAAGGTCAGTGGAAGATCACATGACTAACTGATCATTGGCATGCTGTGGATATTTCATCTAGATGCGATAATGAATTGAGATTGAAAAATGGCTAGTCATACAGCTGTATCAGTCATTTTCTTGTCTATTGAATGTCAATATTAACTGTTGCATGTCTTCAATCAATGATTTCTTGATGACTTTTTGATGAAGAATTTCATCCTTGCTTTCAAGCATGCAGACACTGAGTATCTCTGATTTTTATAATATAGCTCATTCATGAGAGAGAGATATAAATTTGTACGATATTCGCCAGTATCAAATCTATTTATTCAAGAAAACTGATTTAAAAATTTGCAGGGACATGATGCTCTACTGTATCAAATCTAAGTTTTTAAAATGAAATTATTCAGAGGTATGAAGGAGTTTTGAAAATGACCAATGTAAACTTGAAAGACACTGAAGAGCACACTCAAAAGAAACTATTGTAGCAATGTACAGAAATACCTCATAATGGCAAGCCATGATTTATATAATTCATATAATACAAATTTTACAATTTGTAAATTTCTATAATTATAATTACATATTTTAAATAAATTTGGTCAGTGTAAAATGTCACATGATTATAAGACTGACCAATCACATGCCATGAGTGTCCAAATTCCATACAATACAATTGCAGGATTTCAAATAACACCAAATGACAAGCCATAATTTATATTACAATTTACATAATTCATAATGACATATTTTATAATTTATAATTTCATGAGTAACAAGTTTCGTAAATGTGACATGCATGTGATTGCCCAAAGCCTACCTTCTCTGAAGTCTTTGATGTCGAACTCTCTTACATGTATCATCTGTTTCATCGCCAACTTCCTACAAAGGAAAATAGAAAAGGGAGTGCTGATAAGACAAGTCAAATAATACATATTTTTATCATATTTTTTCTGACAACATATTTTGAGTACATTAGCAACTGGTCATCAGTTTTTCGCTTCATTCCTTTATCCGTTCTATAATGGGGTATGCTATTAATGTACTGTATTCATAATAGGTCGCCACCATTTCACAGGAAATACTTAATATCGGAAATGTCCATAAATGCTGGTTTAAAAGCCTATTAGGTTTTCTGCAAGCATAACTTGCTTTCACTGATAACAAACTGGCATGAATTGCGTTTGTCTAGGAAACCACATGTAATGGATAAAATATTGAAATCTATATAAATCCTTCCATTTTTAGCTGTAAAGATCAGTTTGAGTTGAGGACACTGCTTGAAAGCTGTTCAGTTCCATTTTACATCAACTTATTTTCTTTTTCAAAGAGAAAGTGATTACAGTTTGTCTAATATTTAATGATTAACGAAAGTTGTCATTTTCCGTTTTCTGACAAGCCACAAATGGACTGACATAACCTTTTAAACATGAGCTAGTCTACTCTAAAATTTTCCTTCATAAAAAACACAAATGACACATCGATCAACTTATCAACATAAAGTGAAGAGAATTTCCTAAGAGTACAACACTCCCCAGAGATGTAAGATATTATTACTGAGGAAAAGTGACGGTGAATATCTCGATAACATTTGGTAAGAAGACTATTTCAGAAGAATAACGTCACACACTGAACCTACAGACACTACATTTCAACTACAGCTGGCTTGTACTTCATAATTAGATGGAAAAAGGAAAGACTACATGTGGTTGATTGAATCTGAAAACTGTTTTATCTTGTGGTTATTTCAATACACTGAACTACCAAACTATGATATTCAAGGACATACGGTTTACCTGAACGATTTTAAAACCAAACCTGAAGTGTAGAATATTGACAAGTGTGATTTGAGTGTTGTTAGCTACAGCTGCAGATGTACCTGCTCTCTCGTGTTAATTTAACTTTGTTTTAATTCAAAGTTTTGACTAGACATCCAGACATGTGCTATGTTGTAGGTGAAATGAGTACATTTGAACAGATGCATACATGATGAATCTTCATCTGCAGACAATTACACTGGAGGGTGTATACTTAATGTACACATACATGATACCTAGCCATTAGACGGCCATTCCAAGTAGCCACAAACCAAATTCTGTTGTACAAAAAAACAAAGAAATTGATGGAAATTTTTTCCAGCTCTGTTTATCTCATTCTCTTTTTACAACAATGGCGTAACAAAAAAAAAGCTCTTTTTGAATTTGATGTACAATTCTAACATCAAAAGGGCAAAATGTACAGTGACAGAAAGATATTCATGATGAGTAAAACGTTTTTCATTACATGCCTGTAAGCAAATTAGAATGACTGTTACATCAGGCATGATGCTTTTACCGTAAATGCGCCATGGGGCAGTGTTTTAGACAATACAATTTCTCTACTTTTTTTATCAGCTACATGTATGGACTCATTTTCAATCTGGTGGAATAAATTAAGTTTTCACTGTCAAATTTTTGCAAAAATTGAAAATTTAATATTTCCCTACTGAGGTAACACAGGATAGAGCAGCCATTTTGAATTTGAAATATGTAGGTAATTTGTTTGAACTTTCTGATGCCCATGGTACTTATTTTTGATTATGAGAGAGAGTGGTTTGATGTTTTCTCAAGGAAAGTTTGAGCAAACCTTACTGATTCTAGGCACTTGTTACCTTAAACACTATAGAACTACACATACACATCAGGATAACCTGTCATATCAAATTTCAAAATATAATCCTCTTTGTTCTAAAGAGGATATTGTACAGGACTTTACAGAAAGTTGAATATTTGATGAACCTGCAGACCAAAATACTGGCCCCCGCAATTATTCCATTTGATTTTGCAAGTCATCTCTAGATCTAAACTTCCCATGAATAGTTTGAATTTGTTGGTCATTTTGAACTTGAAATTTTTATATTTTTTTAGGATGTACCGGCACAAAACAAATAGTCGACAAAATTCAGCCTGTGAAATAATATTTAAAACGTTTTACACAATAGCTCACTCAGAGACTAGACTGATCTAAATCTGTTGTATCTTGAAAGTAGACACTGCATATCTGATGTTTCATATATCACATCATAGATATTGCTGCTATACAACTAAACTAAAGCTAATGCTCTCATAAAATTTTCTAGTAAACTGTAATACCAAGCTTGTATACTGATCATATTTTCTTGAGAGCAGGCAAATCTTGTCGGTGTATTAAAACCATCAGAAAAGCTAATCTCTTGAATCTCTTCTGAGCGTTGGATTTACCTTCATCATGAGGAAAACCAGAGACAATGAAAATTTCTTTGTTGGTTAGCTACCAACATAAATACCTGAATCTCACAGAAAGCTGCATAGAACACTCCCCTCCAAAGACACTTGTCCATGACAATCGGGAAATATCACAGAAATGGGAAAATGTTCCGTCGGCGCTGGATGGTGACTGACTGGCCAGATGTTGGCAATGCGAGAAAAAAAAGGAGACTATGTATGCTTGGCTGAGCGGCGGCATTAATAACCATGGTGTCTAAAACCTGACAACATTATTAGAATAATGAACAGGATGGCAGACGTGAAGTCAATGCACTGGGTTGTCTGTGTCCTCTCTGTCTATGCGCTGTGAATTGTTACAAGGTCTTAACTTTGAATTCACTCAACACTCCTTTCTCATACAGTCCTATCTGAGTTGAAAACAACTATGGATTGTTTACAGAAAGGTGCATATGTTCAACTTTTGATAGAAACTGTGACTAGATTTGCCACTTTGAACATAATTTTTTATGGCAATGAAGTAAGCAACTTTTTTGATCAAACTGTATGACAGTAAGCCGACTTCCCCGAGAAAATTTAACAAATTAAGAGAAAAGCCAGTGAGCCTGTGCTAGATTTCTTTCCACTTCTCACTGTATGCACCTTTTTCACATTTTGATTTAGTTTATTAAAATCTGGTGGAATTCAGACCAAGAGGTCCTTGAAAGGAAACTGGATGATAACGAAACATGAAATGAAACATCAAAACAGTCTTGTCTTTTGATCACAATAAGGAGACTGTAAAGTTTGAAAACTAAAGTTATTTTGAATGACAAACATCGCTATTGTTTTCCATTTTATATATGGAATGAACGCAATGTGTTGTAAAAAACACCGACGAGTTTGAAAAAAGAAAGATTTAAGAGGTCAAAGACTTCAGTTCTTCAACAGAGGACAAAAGACACTGAAGAAGTGATGTGTACCATTGTAAACAGAGAGGATGTAAACACAGTAGAGGGACATAACTGCTGGTCAAAGGTCATCACAATATGTTCAAAACAGCCTGTAATCTGAAATCTACACGAAAGGATTGTTACTCTCATCGGAAAAAATTGACATATTGTAAGGCTATATTTCACAATATCCATTATCTTCTCTGAATTGATTCATTTGCAAATATAGAATTTATAGGAAATATACAAGTTCTAGACATGGCATCGACATATCAGCCCAACATTTGGATAACGCACAAAGGAAACAGGCGGTGAGATTTTTGACAGACTTGAGAAACAGACTTCACTCAGACAGCACGTAACTCCACCATAAAACACATACACTACTAAGTTAATATTGACAAGGAAACAGAAATTCCCTACCAGACTTTGTCCAACCATGACATTACACTGATACATACAGGTAAGAAACCATCCAACACATCCCCCAGTGCTGACCAGACTGTCTGTCCTACCCCTTTCCTGACTTCACTATACAAATGTTATCTCTGTGAAACTGCTGACCAGGAAATGTAGGGTCACAAAAGGCACCACTATTGAAATAATAACTGACTTGGCATGTCAGTGCTAATCGTGGCTGACTGCTAATTATAATTCCACAGTGCAAAAATAATTACATTTCGGCTGATTGTGCAAAAAGACGTGAAAAGCATAAACCAAATTTAATTAATATATCTATAAATTACTGTCATTTATGTGAAAATTGATTCCTCAAATACCATGGAAATACATGTAAATATTAACAGGTTTAGTACATAAATCTACTCAAAGGGTCATTGAACTCACACTGATCGTAAGTATGAAAACCAAACTGGTAACAATGAACCAAGGTTTTGGATGAAATTCATCAATATGACAGGCTACATATCAGTACAATTATTTTTTTCACAACGTCAATTCAGTACAAACAGATGAAATTTATATTTTTTTCCCTTTTCAATCATGCATGTACCTTAATTTAATTGGTACCAGTATTTTGTACCTGAAGGTAAACCGTACCTGATGTCAATCTTTAAGCTTTGATTATATTCCTTGATGCACAAACTTCGATCATTCTCTGAAATAATTCTCTAAATTTGAATGTTACAACTACACATCTCTTTCGTTGTCCGAATTGATCATATTCTTTTAAGTTCGAAAATTGTATTTATCAGAACTTGGGTTCCACATTCAGAGGTTGGGAAAAAAATTTGTGGCACATTAGAAACTTAGAAAAGTGAAAAATTGGGGAAGTGAAACCTCTACATATATACCAAGGAAAACTGTATGTGTGTGTATTGCAATGCATCGATCAATACACTGTGTACAGACATTGTTGAAATGCCATGGTCAGCACCCAAGCCTCACAGACCTGTAGGGCTTACATGTACTCCCCTTGTTATAGATCATACTGACAGCTTGTGTGCGGTGAAATGAAGTCTGAGTCAGAGATTTTCTGAATGAATAGAAATATTGACTGAACTGACAGGTAGCTTAACAGGTACAAGGAATGCAGTGCAGTGATATGGTACTGTATTGATTATCAATACAGTTCCTTGCAATACTGAGTGTTGACAACTAGGAGACTGCACAGCCTGGCACGACAAGCTGAATAAGGTGTATAATCACAAACAGAGCCTAAATAATGTGTGGTGTGATCTTGCTCTAACAGTGTTATTTTCTCCCAACAGATGTGAGTTCACTTTTCCCAGTAAGGATAAGGAACACGGTATGCCTAGGCTGCCTTCATAAATTCAAAGAAGAGATAACTATGAATATACCATCTAGAATCATGTATTCTTTGCTGTGTGGCTCTTGCAATCTTTTGAACAGTGAGAGACAAAGTCTATCTATAGACGGATACCCTTCTAACATAGGTAAGAACATTGATGCAGCAACAAAACAGCATTACTCTGATATCACCCCTGGACAAAGCCAGTGCCCAGGAAACTGTAACAATGAGTGAACCATTACTGTTAAAATGGTGTTATAGAAATTTGGTACCCTGGGTAGGGAGCTGATGTCATTTAAGGGGTATGCTATCATCAGGGAATCTAACTGTGTCATTAACATTGAGATAATTGCCAGCGGTACAATGCAAGTCGCTGATCATTAGCAGGGAATGGAAATTCCGGGCCACTTCTCTTGTGAACTTTTTTCAGTACAGAATGACACAGACAACCATTTACAACAGTTTTCCTGAAGACATTACGTCATCAAACATGTCTTTTTTTATGAAAGTACAGAAAAAGTGTAAATATCCTTCACATCAGTATTTGATTCTGTTGTATTTAATATTCATATTTATCTGCAACTGCCTGCTATTAGTATTCATTCTCAGATGCTGGACACGTCTGCTAAAACCCTCAAACCAGACTTTATTTTTCATTGATACATTTGAAAGCTTTCTAGTTTTTGTTCATGAGCTTCAAAAACATGCCTCAACATGTAAGAGTCACTGTCATGACAAAAGACACGGTCAGAAACAGGCCAAGGCAAAGAACAAAAGATTTGTTTGGTATTCACTGAATTTTCATCGCTTCCACTATAAAATTTGTTCAGCTACACTTGCAATGTTTCTAAATTAACATGGCAGTAAAAGAAAGGTCAGTTTTTACTTCTCATCTACGAATGAAATGCCTATATCACATTCCAACCACCTGTCGATGTCAAACCTTTGATTCCTAATATCTCTTCGCAAGGCAGGAAACCTTATATGGAAAAAAGATTTACTTGCATATGAATAAACTGATCACATCTGATGAGCTGGAGGGAAAGTTGAAGAGAAAACATATTCAATTTCAACCCCTTTCAGTTTTTCAGAGACATCTAGGTGGATCAGGAGAAGGTAAAAATGTTGAAAAAATTCAGTACATATGCACATTATTATACAGGCATACAAATATTCTATATTTCTGAATGCAGAACGTTTGCTTTTTGTGCAAAATACACATGACATAGTAGAATAAGGGGCCAGCTGCATATATTATTGGTTAAAACCACAGGGAAATCACATGTTATTAGCACAGTTATTGACAAATGAAACCGAAGATGTTTGTCATTGATGTTATTTAGATTTGTTGTTTCAATGTTTCTGTTGTTGCAAGTACATGTGCCAGGTCATTTAAGTATCATCAGCCGTCCCAGACATCACTTAATGAAAATGTGAGCGCTTGCAGTTGTGCTTCATGTACACACTCAGCTCTTGCTATACCCACTCTCAAAATATTTACACAAAGCAAAACAATAGTCTTGGTACAGCTTTGATAATTGCAAGCAAAAGCATATCTATATAACTTCTATTTCATGATGATGGTCATGGAGCAACTGACCAGAGAAAAGATCCTGATAATTTAGGTCTATCATTCCTTGTTAGTTGCTATTCCATGAAGTGCAGGTACATTCCCCTGTCATTGAATTACCGTGTAAACAGATAGCTCTGGCTTTGACATTTACCTTGATTTGTGGTGAACTTACAATGTGCTGAGCCACAGTGTTACCTCAGATGTACAAAAATTCTGAAAATCCTGCAGCTCAAGTTTGGAACCTGGTTGCTGTTATGATGTTTATGGATTTTTCTCAAATGAAAAAGGGAATGTTTATACATGAGAGTCATTGTTCATAATTACCTGAATCATGATACCATCACTAGTAGCAGCTATTTTCATGAACTCTTAGCCGAGCAAACTTAGCACACATTCTGTACATAATGTCTGCACATTGAAATCTCCCACAGTGACAAAACAAAACGATTGTTAAAGACCTACTAAGGGGTAAACAAAACAGAATGCCAGATTGAGAAACAAACCAATGCTTACAGTGGATCTTGCCCAGGTTAGTATCATATCTTCAGCTGAACATTTCACCTATCCACATCAATACCACTGCATATAGAGGTTCATTTCCATTGCATTGTGAGAGTCAGGGTGACTGTGACACCTTTTTAAGCTGGAATTTCATCCCAAAATATTGACACTATTGATGAGACATTGCAGGCATTCCTGCCTGATTAAGCGATTGTATGTCACTCATTTTCTGAGTTAATATCTATAATGTTAAAACAAAAACATTCTAGCATGCTTTACGGCAGTTGATGCATTGTTTCATCACGATGCAATGACAAAGCTAAGATTTCAAGCATTGCTGGGAATGAGTGACACACATAATTTGCATATTTGCCTGGACTTGACACATTTTAATATCAGAGAGTAATCCGCAATACAGTACCAATGAATTTGAACACAACAATCATGACTGGATGAGAAATTTTCCGAGGTTTAATCTTGTCCCAAGGGTACAATTGACAGGATTACCGCTCATAACTTACTAAGTAGATTGTCTACAGCTGTATGTTCTGTTTTGGCCTTTAATTGCACCAACCTAGCCAAGAAAATTTGAAACGAGTGCCTCATGCCTTTGGCACTTGACTGCAGGCAGATGGGAAAAATCATGCCACTTGAGCCAAGAGTAATACATATAACCCTAATATGTACTGATTATAGAGTGACTGGCCATGTTGATACATGTGTTCTCAAAACACATGGAACTGTCAACAGTTTACCCGTCAAGTGAATATAGTGTCATGGTCTCCAGATTAAATCCTTCAAACTTTCATTAACAGTCACAAAATGTGCTGTTGAACCAGGCATCTAGCGAGCTGATAAATCTGAATCTTAAAAAAATTTTGTCATCAGAGGAATCTGATGTTTAGAGATAGAAATTTCACACATTTGCAAGGAGAAAACACATTTCATAGGACGACATTTATTCAATAATCAATAATTTTGTGAGAAAAATTTTCGAGTTAGGTGAAGAAGTGGCACTCGAAGATAACATCTATAGCATCTCTCTGCTGTACGTTCAAAGTGTATCCACTCAATCAATCACAGTGTCCTGCTTTCTCAACTTTGACTGAGGTCACACCAGAAAGCCATCATGATTACTATAAATATTTATCAGTAAACAAAATATGGTTTCTCTTTTATACATGTTTTATCATCTCCAACGGGAAACAGATTAGCTAAAATGGTTTATGCAAATGGAAATGTGGAACTTTCGATGCTTTCTATTTCTTACAAATTTCAATCCTCACACACTATTTGCCTTTCGTCTTTCTGTCCGCTATGAAATGCGGATAATGCCAAAGTCATATTTGTTGTAAGGATAATTTAGCGTTCATAGACTAAATACACACTTAATATGTTTACCTGTGTCTAGACCATGGATGAGGACCTAGGCCTATCCCGACAACATGCAAAAGTCAGAAATATTTTTAGATGTATAGACAAATTTAGCCAGCAAGTGAATGAAATGAACCTGTAATACAGTCTTCTTAAAGCATTTATGTGTATTCAACTCATTCTTGTGATTTCCTTATGGTAGGACTGTTTATTCATCAAACCACACAGGGTTTAAACTTGAGACACAGCCTTGCACATTCATGAGTCATTCCAATCACTTTCTAGCCTAGAATCAAGTAAACAACCTATCAATCCATTCATCAACTGATCTACCCTACCATTTAGAGTACCCTTTGATATTTACGTGTGCTATACAGGGCTCTGCATCCTTACATCAGCAGGTAGTCTTTTCCAGGCACCAGATAAAACTTAGATTTGCATATTTGATGAAAAATGAAATGTGTCATCTTTCTCGCTCTCTCAATCCATTCCTTCATCTGTCAGATGAATTAGCATCTATTCATGGTCATGAAATCATCAATAACCAAGTCATCCACAGCTTTGGTTTTACCTACGTCTCACTATAAAAATCTAGTCAACAACCTACACGTGCATTTCCAGTTCTGGCATATGTAGTTTTGGGTTTGCAAAACTTGGTTGTAGGCTACTAAAAATCACACTCATTATTAACATTCCTGCCTTGCAAAAATCTACTGTTCCACTTCTTGCAATTGTATCACTTATAATACTTGTGCTAAATCCATCAGCGGTGAAACAATCGCACAAACTTTGTTCTGCCAAAATAAATTACATGTTCTGTTTCTCATCCTACACTCTTATAAGTAATGTGTAATGTTGGACTTTAGTTCACTTTGTTTTTGTTTATTTGTTTTTTTTGAGGGGAATTCTTTTAGTTCACAAGATTCAATAATCTACGTGACGAAAATAAACAGAAATGTTTGGATGCAGGCATTTTTCTGCAGCCAAAAAGAAGTAGACTTTTTGCACTGTCTCTCAATCATGTGACTGTGATTTTGTAATGCCCTAACCATTTGATGGTTTCTTATGAAGTATGGTCCATCCGTCATATCTCAAATTGTAAATGGCATCTCCAATAAAGTTATATTTATTTACAATATCTCGGACAAACAAAGTCATTGACAACCATATAATTGACATTTCCAGTACTTAAAGGCTCTCATATCAAATATATATTTTCTGCTTGCATTTTCATCAACATTGACATATCCTCTCCATCAGCATAAGTAACAAGAAATACCACTACTCCAATTCTGCAACTTTACAAGCCTGGGGTATATCAATAGCAACATCATGTTACTATCAAGGGTAGAAATGGCTGTAAGTGCTTTAGAAAGCAATTGATATGTTATACTGTAACTGAAACAACATCCAAAACATCTTGAGTTCCACAATGTAGAGGCAATGAAGTTCAGTGTGCCCTCTAAACTACTTAAACACCCTTACTCAAGAACATTCTCTATGATGCAAGAACATTTAACACATTACACATGCTAGTATGCGGCCAACTTAAGCAAATTTAATAAATAAAATTCCAAAATTCTCTCGTACAGATCATAAGTTATGAGGACACTGATGAAGTTAATTAAAGTTTTCAGAGCTTTTTTTATTCAAGAGTTAATTGTATTTGAATTCCTACCTGTACACTAAACCACACACCTTTATTGTCACTTCTGGAGTATAGATAGAAATATATTTTCTCGATAAGGTTAAATTTTTCCTTTCAGTGATAGAACAAGTCGACAAAAACAAACCAAGTTGTTGAAAATGAAAAACCTACCCCTGGATCAACTGGCATGTATACATACATACGTTTAAGGGTTAACTTGTAATTTGAGAGAGGAAGTTACACTTGTTTATTTCATGGTCGGAATAAAGCCAGCTTTACTGAATTGAAGAAGTACTTTTGTTATGAATAGAAACTTGATTGCTGTTTAATACTTTAAGTAAAGTTTACAGACCTGATCATATTTTGTGGCCTGCATTGCAGAATAAGTATATGATTGCCCAAGTGCATATATCACAGATGGCCATTATCGTTTGTACAGTTTTTACTCACATATCAAAAGATTCCTTGGCTTACATGCAAAATTCAACATACAGCAATGAAATACATATCTGAATCATGTGTACTCCAATAAAGGATAGTACACCTGGACATGAATCATAATTCTATAACATTTAAGTCTACATGCAAGCTAGAAGAAAGCATTCTCCCAAGCCAGACCTTTATTTTAACACTTAGTAAAAATCCTCTTCACTGTATTACAGGGTGTGTAGCTGATGGGGTGAAGAGGCATGGGTGGTTTACAATGGTGGGAGAAAGAACAGCAAACTAAATCACTGCACCCAACCCTTGATACAGATGGGAACCTGGCAGTTATATAACCTACACCACACGAATTGATAGCTGTAAAAACTTAGGAAAAGTACATGTAGTGTACTTGACATGGAACGATTGATCCATCAAATCCAATGTCAACATCCACAGTCTTATTTACGATTTATCTTTAGCGACAGTTGAACTATGACCTACTTTCCTGCACCAGATTTCATTGGACACTGTCGCTTTCGTGTGCAGTACCATCCTTCATCTATCACTCTAGACAGCTGATCACATATCTTTCCGATACACCGCTTTTACAAACATCATTTTTCAAACAAGCTGACAGGTGTGGTTTTAGAGTAGCCGGCAAAATTGCCGCAATTTACCAAAGAAGAATACCACTCTTTCCGTGAGTAGGTGTATCTGTCCGACCTCTCAATACGCATCACTCTCAGCCACAC
Organism: Ptychodera flava; assembly: GCA_001465055.1. Taxonomy (NCBI): domain Eukaryota; kingdom Metazoa; phylum Hemichordata; class Enteropneusta; family Ptychoderidae; genus Ptychodera; species Ptychodera flava. The sequence goes on along the minus strand of LD343063.1, from coordinate 1,299,221 downwards.
ATTGCTTTTACCAGTATTTGCCCTCCTATCGTCAAAGCAGTGATTTTATTGCACTGCATTCCCTACATCAATGCTACTGAACATGACAAAGCCCAAATACTACTCTAGTTATATAAATATTCATGTCAATTGGAGAAACCCCTATACATGTACTATATAGTAATAGGAATATTAACATCAACTGATGACCAGCCTTTACATGTAAAACCACTGAAATTCTGCCAAAAGCAGACCTTTATTATTGCCTAAAACATACAAGCCCGATATAAACGTGACCGACACACCTTCCCTCACACCATCAATGGTTTGGCCTGTCCCCATTGTTTTCAATGGTTACGCTGGACCTGTTCACAGGAACTGAGGATGACTGGATCACAAGTGTATGAACTGTGCCTATAAATAGCCCGTTGAGAGATTGACATCAAAAACACACACTGATAACATTACTTTGGCCAAAAAACTTTCCTGAAGGCTAGTTCTTGTTCAATAAAATGTGTCACCTTGTATGGGACAGTGAAGGTGACTCTGTTTAGGAAGAGGGGGCTGAATTTAATCCCCTTCAGAGGTGGGGATGTACATGTGAGGAAGACACATGTACTTGCGTTCTTACAGAAAAAACATGTATTGTGTAATTGCTGTAATTGAAATGTTTTTCTCAGGAATTTCTGATACCAGAGGCCAATTTGCATAACGATATAATCAATTGTTATGTTAATGTCTATTGTTTTACCAAAATTAAAGGGGCTAATGTGCAGCATCTCAGAAGCTGTTTTCCAATTGTTGGCTGAATCTTACTGTGTCATTGAATTATACACAATAGACTCCCTAACTTGCTGTGAATAGTGACAATCGACCAATCAGATATAACCTTCCGAGCCGGCTGCACACCAGCAGAAATTTAAATAGTGGCCACTTTGCTTTAATTACTCTGGGGAGCTAGCACACTGATAATTGATTGCTTGCAAGCATATATGAAGAAGAAACATGTTTATTTTTCAAAACTTCCTCAAAACAATCATATGGTAAACATTTTTTGTAAAAATGCAAGAGAAATGTAACGTAATACTTTAAACATGGAGGACGGAACTGTAGAATCATTGGAAAAAGATATGTGTATACAGTATCCATGGTGTAACTCACTTGAAACATAGACAATTGTGGTTACAAGTATCATGAGTATGCAATGCTACACGCTATATCCCTTCCATCCACTGCAAATGTTTGGTCAACAAGGGTATTATAGTTAGACTAGTACAACCGGTGGTGGGTAAGATCTCTCTTTGTTCAAAATCACAGCTCCATTCATCGGGGAACTATTACTGTTTACTGAGATACACAGTATTTACCGGGTCAAGGGTACTGTATTCTGATATTAACACACACAGGTACAAAGGTAATTGTCTCCGAAATGTTTCACTGGCACAAAAAGCATACTGTTAGTGTGTGTGTGTGGACTATTGTAACCTCCTATACTTCAGACACTTTTCTGTCCAAGTATTGTGGAGTAAACTGTATCAAAAAGACCTAGTATAAACCATGTAAATTCATTCCATTATTCTGACAAAATGTAGTGTGGTTATTATCAATGCTTGAAAAGGGCAGGGGGGACAGGGGACATCAATCACAAATCATATCCCGAGACAGGGGATTTTGATTGCTACTACATGTATGCAGTGTCCAGAATTTCAACTGAAATAAGTCCAAGATTATCTCCATGAAGCCTTGATTTTCCCCACACCCTTGGGTATTTGATATATTTCGTATAAGCAGTGGGTTGTGAATTTGACATGGCTTGGGAAAATAAAAGTCTGATTCCCCTGCAAGGCCAGCACCCCACTGTACTGTATTGCTGTGCAATGGAAAGACTTGTATTCAATTTTGGTCATAAAGGTCAGTACTTCCACTATCTTGTCAAGGTCTTGAAACCCTTTCACCACCTGACATTGTTTTCAAGCGTGGGTAAATCCACATATACATACATGGCAAGAGCTGGATAGGACAATAGGGAGTAGGGAAAGGCAGATCTTCTAATGAAAGATGTTCCCCAGACCTTGCATTGCAACAAATTTGAAAATTTTGTTTGTCAAAATGTAAGTAAAAAAAATAATTCGGCCATTAATACAAGACAACATGTTCTTTTATCTGTAAGTGTCTAAAACATTTTATAATGAGAGAGTGGGAGGTTGGACTGCAAGCGACTTCTACACACTATGAACTGTGAGGGAG
>LD343063.1:1276755-1289690 GCA_001465055.1 Ptychodera flava | reverse complement strand
ATGACATCTAACATTACCATAGAAATGAACCACAAATTTTTCTGAATTCATATAACCATGTAGTCAAATGAGAGATGATAACATGAGCAATCGGTCTATTTACTCAAGATTGTACATAAGGCCATAAAATTATCATGGTCATTAATATCATATGCATCCTTCATGAGATATGACTGGAGCTTGGATGCATGTAAATATCACCATATAAAAAGGTGCCAGTCTTGTGTAGGTTTAAGGAAATATCACCCAAGCTGTCACAGTTATACAATCCAAACCCCTTTTTAAAAGGCAAAAACCAGCTGTCATAACATAAGGTGTGCAAATATTGAATTCAATCACATTTTTTTCATCTCAACCGCTACCAATTCAAAAGTGAATGCATTAATCTAAACACTTACCACCTAGAAATAGAATCCATTCTAATTTTACATTCAGAACTTATTTTTTTTTCTTTGGATATAGATGAAAAACTCAAGAGAAACCAGGAAACAAAACCTACGATATAGCCTCCAAGCTTGCATCTTGGTACTCATACCCATTCAAGTTCTTGACGGTAGAAGAAACAAAATTATATGTTTTCAAAAAAAAGCTGACATGTATCTTGATTTTCAAATACAAAAACAACTTCAGCATCATCCATCCACACTGAACTCCCTTGTACATGCAACCAAAACTGTTTAGACCACCTAGCTGATAGTTCCTGAACTGTAAGGCCACCTAGCAGCTCAGTCATGAATAACATTGCATAATGAGGGAGATAAAACAACAATAACTGTTCATTGACGCGATTATCTTAGTGAGAATTTCTGCAAGTTGCAATTCTCTCCTTCCTGATGTTCAAAATCTCTAGTTCTCAGTCATTTTATTCACGGGAAGTGTTAATTCTTAAATATGATAAATGCTACATTGGTACGGAAGCAGACAGCGATGACACTGTTCCTCACACAGATTTATAAAACTAATGTGACAGGTTGTATGTCAAAGTTGCAAGACCTGGTCATGATTGAATATGAGACCGTTGTTTCACTTTTAAGTTGTTCACTTTTTCCTAGCTAAAATAAAGAAAAACAGTTATTTTTTTCAGCTAGCATCCTTCACAGCCTTTAATACTTCACTGTGACCTCTGCTTCTCAAAATAGAGGTTTGACCTGAAAAAGTCAGTACTCCAGATGTAACCTGACAGGTCTCTTTATAGAATAATACGAAATTAACAACACAACATCAACCTGTGACGGAGTGACTATGATGCAACCCACTAGTTTTGCACTGGCATTTTATTAGAAAAGCATGGCACGCAGTCAAAGTGTCCAATGTTAGTTTGAATTTAATACAACCACACCTGTCAGTACAGCAATCTGCAGGGAAATTTCAGTTTGATCGATTGGGTGAAATGTTTAACACAAATAACACTATACATTCATGGATAACTGCAGATACGATTGATACAGCTATCGATCATATTATGTGCATGACACACCTCCAACTTTAAAGTTCATGGTACAAGATAATCATCTCACAACAGTATATGTATGTACGTGACGAGAATGGCAGCAAGACAAGATGAAAACACTTGACTCTGTCAATTACTTTATCCTTACAAGTTGTGTATACTTGAGTGATATGCCGCCATAAATTTATATAATACACATGTGACTCTCATACAGTTGACATCATACTAAGATTATACCTTGTACTGTTGTAGTAAAACACTTTGTTGTGTACTGTTTCTGCCTGGCCAAGCATGCCAGCATTAAAAATGTTCAAATGCCTTTCGACTGAATTCTGTCCTCTTATTTTCAAGATTTTGCTCCTCTACCCAGCAAGTACAAGATATAAACTTGTAGGGTATCTCCCCTTGCTGTGGGATGAACTTTGTCATGATCTGTCTGAAAACAAATAAAGTATACTTTGAGCATGAGTGTGAAACTAGCCGATCCTTTTGCCATGTCAGTATACCGGGCGTAACAACTGTCAACTTTCAATATTCAGGTAATAAGAGTACAGAGGTTTATGCACGTCATAAATCATACGGGGAGATTTCAGACATGACCTTTAACCTCTGCTAAAACTATACCCTTCATGATGAGCTACAACATGATTTATAACTGCTATACTTCCAAACGTACATTATAAAGTTCTAACGGGTTCAGGATTTGGGGTTTGAACACATGAACAGTTGCATAAAATCTTAACGTTAGAATATTGCTTTGTGACTGTCCTGGGTACACACACTTCAAGGCATTAAAATTCAAGGACTTTCCAGCAGGTGCTACAGTGTAGCAAGTAATAATGGTGGCAATATTGTTTTGTTTGTTTGTTTGCTTTCCTATGTTTTCCTTTGTTCACTTTGTGAGAAATTCAGTCTCTTTGCTAGTCATGTAAACACTGAAGACACCTATGGTTTGATAATATACTGCTAAAATGTAATCTTAGTTAATCACTATAATTTTACAAAATATGAATACAAGCATACTTAATGACTATAATTTGACAAATTTATACAAGTCAATGGTACACTACAACAAATATACAATCAAAACCAAGCATAACTTATCACTCGTAATACACAGTGCACTTTTTCAAAACTAGGATTTTCGTCCATCACTTTACATACATATTTCAGTCCACCTGCATTATTAGTCCTTGGCATGGCACAATGCCATAGTTGAAACAAAAGATACTATGACAGTAACATCTCTGGCAGACACCAATACAGGTATTCACACAAATTGTTTTTTCACCGATGAATGGTCCTGAACAGGTGACCCTTGACCCTTCTGGCGTATGTACACACCCTTCACGTTGTTTTCACATTATCTCTGTAGTGGGGCACTGAAATGATTGAATGAACAGCTACAGAATCTCTGCTCCACACCCCGTTCCACACCCACTGTGATGACTTCTAAAGATAACAAAACACATTTCTCAGGTCATCCTTTCAGTCACATCAAGTGAGTCTGCACGCTGTTCAAGGTGATTTCATGTTACATATGCCAGTGAAAGGTGCTCTCTCCGCCAAATTGACTTGCAAGTGTTATCTTGGATAATGTTTAAAATCTGCACTCTCGGACTCAAGAAATTTGGTAATTGACTCCACAGAGTTAAGAAATTTAAAACGTTAGAGGGCAGACTGGCATGTATGCAAAGTATCATACCACAGACCTTAATGATTTCAATTATCACTGAGGTCAAAAAAAAGGAGAAGTTTTGTATCCTCACTGGCATTGATCTAGACTTGCCACATCGGCCTGTTTTTTTCATGCTTACTGGAAAAACTGATATGTAAAAACATAACAGTGTCTTACGTACAGCCGGAAAAGTGACATTTATTATCTGTTGGATGCACAGTTGTGAAAGGAGTTATGTTATCACTCTCGTTATGCCGGATGTTGGCTCTACTTTTGCATGTAAACATTCCTGATTTGCTTTTTTATGACTGGAGCTGGAACTTATGAGATAGAAAAAAATGACTATAAAATAAAAACCACATCTTTGCATCATTTTGTAAGAGACTTCATTCACAATTTTTTGGGCCTAATATTCAACTCTAACTTACTTTCAATAAAATCAGTTTCCGAATCAGCACTTGTTCATTATTGTCCAAGTGTGTAGTTGTAACTATCAGCTGAAGTGATCACCATGCAAAAGTCAAACAGTTTGCAGACTGAATGAATACTATTGATATTATAGTTTTATTTCCAGGAAAATTAAACTGTCAAAAAAGGTGCAGCCAGAATATCTTTTTTTATCAAATTTTATGAACTCAGGTTATCTCCTATGCACTTGGTTACTTATCTAAACAACTTCATAACAGCTTTACTCTCTTCCTTTCTCAAATATGAAAACTATGTACTTCCGTTATTATGGTAACTATAAATTTTGACACTTTTTGTATCTGTTGTCTATCTTATCTGGACAGATATGAGATGTCAAAGTTAAGCTTTAATACTCCCAGTCTCATGACGCGTTTTGCATTATGTCAGCACTTTATAAGATCTCTCTTTAAATAGCACAGGCTTTAAATATCAGAATATCAACTTACATCAACAGCCAAACGACACAAAGACCTAGCTAACATAACAGATTCCTCTCCAACATATTGTTTACTATAACACTAAATACATGTAGCTAAATTCAATGTTCAACTTCGATAGGTAAAAATAGGTGCTATTTCAACATTATTTCTGATAAAGGAAAAATTTTCTGTTTTCAAAAATCGTCTTTACAAAAGTCCATTGTGAAAGTCACAAAACATTTCATTATAAAATTATTCTACTATTTTTAAAAGTTCTAGGAAACTTCCAGTGAATACTCATTGTTCTGTACACACATACATTCATCTACACTTGAAAAAGGTACATTCTGCGAGTGTTTTAACTTCTGTACAGTCCAATCACTACACACTGACTGAATTGTATATTCTATTTATAGAATTTTCAAATATTAATCTGTGTGCAGTTCTAACATATTCATCATAATATCTCACTGTACACCTTTGTAAGGCTGACAATTACACATGTACTGTATTACACACACCTTTCCTTGTGGGCCACACCCTCCTTTGACTTCACAGTCAGGTACATAACAATGTCCAGATAACAAAGCCAACCACGTAAACAACACACTGTTGTCTGCCGACATGAAAGTGGGTCACAGAGAAAAGTAGGCACATTCCACACATTCACGTTATGCTCAACCAAGGCGGTCACAAACTCAGAGCTGCTCTTGAGGGCTTCCTCCCAAATTCCTGCATGTACATGAAAGCATAACACCATACTGCACAATACAGCAAAACCTTTCTGCGACCGGAAATATCGGCTTTCCCTCAACTGTTTCTGAAACCCTAGGAACACTCCTAGCCAGCTCATGATATGTATCAGCTTCCCTCTCTCACTTGTTCCAAAGATATTTACACAGAAAACACAGATGCCACATTCACAGACACCCATTCCAAAGCCATTCTTCAGTACACAGAACTTCTCACTTCTGAAAAAACTTCCAAGGGAATGTTTGATCCCTTTTATACAATGATCATGTGTATAATATTTTTTAAACTAACACATTTAAATTGTTAATGCACATGTTACAATATTTGAGACCTTCAACTCTTCCTCTTTTGGTCACCTTCAGCGGACAAAACTACAAAGCTGAATGTCACCTACTTCCGCTTATAATTATATAACCACACTTTAGCTTTTCTGTCTATCATATATAAAATAATGCACATATCACTTAAGCTTTTCTGTCTACCACATAGAAAATAATGCAGATATGTAACACAGCTGTTCCTTGCTTTGGAATTCCCTTTATCCATTCATCACATTTCAACCATTGCCAAGCCAACCATATATGAAAATATAATTCATGGTTCATTGTCCACAGGCAAAATTCCCTACTGATTCATATCTGAGTTAACTATTCTTGTAAACGTTAGGATCACAAAAATTTGAAGAATCGGTCAAACAGTTGTTTATTCAGGTTCGATTGTAGACATTTCAAATTGGCAGTCAGTAAATCTCAGCGAAGATTCAATATGTGTGTATAGCAAAATTCATGTTTACCTTATCATATATTCACATCAGGTACGTGACCTGCAGACGAATAGCAAGCGATGCTTCAAAGAAATATGGCTAAAATGTGTACTCAGACTAATTTTGACAAGCTTTGTCAGTGAAAATCATGTATAAATAACCTATCAAAAGTTGCGATGGATGTTTCTGTCAAGACACATGTTCTTCATGGTTTGTACACCGGTTACCAAATACCTCTATCTTCCTAGCAACAGAAGCTTTTCTGGAATGTCATAGTTCAGCATTGTATTTAAATCAAACGGAACTTGTTCAAATGTATTTTTCAGCAAGTATATAACACATATACATTATAACATGTCATATTTATTATAGATAGCTTGAGAAGGAAATAGCCCTTTGAAAAAATGTATTACTGCTAAAAATAGCATAATATGACTTTAATGCAAAGCAGTAATGTGAATTTTCAAATCAGGTGTCTTGTTTTAATGAGATTTGCGATAGTATTGATTGGAGTGATTGCGAAATAATTGCTGAAGGGGCTAATACGACTGGTAATTGTATCATCACCAATGAAAATCTTGTACTGAAATTATGATTGGTGAAAGGATTTACCATTAATAAAGTCAATAGATCCTGTTTATACAATGCACATATCAGAGCCTTATGAAGTCACCTTGTCGGAGCATGAACCCTACCTTGACAAATGTAGGAACCTGGTTAGTGGTACAGCATTTTATGATCAAATTCACGTAATGTAATAATTGTCTTCAATTCACCATTTCTACAACTTTCTCATGTACACTTCTTAATTTAATTGAAATAAAAAAAAATTGTTTGATAGATCTATTACAGTTGAATGCATTTCCCTTTCTGTCAAGTTGTCACATTGTTTGTCGATCATATCAGCGCTGCAATCACAGCAACACTAACTTTTATCGATACTGACAAACCGACAATTACACATCTACCTAATTGCTGACATGTCTGTACAATATTTGTTTTTATTGAATTTTCTACTGCAACATTTCATTTCAAGGGTGTTGGGCTTATTAATATGGCGAGAAACTACTCGTTTGACCTTTTGCTTGTTCCATACTCAAAATGTCAAGCAGGAAGCTTGATATCATATCTGCACAGCCTGCAAGGACATCAATACATTTTTTCATCTACTTTGAATTAATAAACCTTTGAGTGCTGTAATTTTTCCACCAAAATTTCAGTTTAACATTTTACAAATTCTTATGAATTTTTCTGTTTTTTTTTTATACACTGTAGCTTTGGACCAAATGGACACAACTTTTCATTGGCTACAATTTTTGACCAAAATTCTGGGAAAAATCTTATAAAAAATTTTCTTGATCTGAAAAATATTGCCGTTACATTCTATAAAGGCAACAAACATTGCCTTTTGCACTCAAAGGGTTAATGACGGTGTCTGGTGTCTTTTTTTTTGTGACTGTAAGTCACATTCTGACCTGACAGCAATGCAATTCCTTTGTTCCTTTTGTAATTATTCAATTTTACAAGTTATATACGCAGTTTCAGTGATAAATGTAATGGTGAGGAAGCAGGACCAAATGTTCACACTTCCATATGGATGCATGTTCTGTACCACGTATAACTTTTTATTGCCATGCAAATGTTCCCTTTTACTTCTACATTTTTATGACAGAGAGAGTTCAGGCAAGTTCCTCAAATCACAAAACCTTCACTGTTTACTGCCAATTTTTTTATCTTTCCCTTCACACTTTCATCCTGTTCTTCAATACCAACAATATTCAACTTATTATATATCATCAGTAAATAATAGATAACAACTCGATGCCCTGTACACGACAGAGGTATCTAAAATGCAATCAACGGAATCTCACGCCCACCTTCCTATGCTGTCTGTCAGTAAAAAGATATGACCTGACATGGTGCCAACCATAAAGGATACACCTATGAATTTCTGTACCAGACTTATTACATTACCCTTTCAGTGAACATGCATCAATTTCAATATCAACAGTCAGCTTTCCTATATTTTTGCAAAAACATTCTTAGTCACTATGAGCATAGACCCTCGAGAAATGCTGTCAAATTTCTTGCTACATTACGTAATGTTGGGAATTCAATATTTTTATCATAAAGTGAGTTGACTCCAACAAAAGGGACTTGGATTTACATGTAAACATCTATGTATATCAGGTTTGTGGTTATCATGATAACAATGACTTAAGGTAGGGACTGTTATGGGTTGAATTTGGTTGAATTTTGTATAATGGGAAGTTGCCTGCCTTTTTACAAAGATGCCAAATTAATCAACATTTGATATGATTTCTGAATAGAGACATTAGGCCATGCTTTGGTTAGCTGCTTTTCACTGCAAGCTGTTATGTGTATCTGTGACCACTTTTGAAGATTGTTCCAAAATAATATGTGAAATCATTATTTAAAAAAGAAAAAGGTTCTAACGTTAGACCATGATCAAGTCTACTTGTACTATCTCATTCATTGCCGTTACTTTGACATCACCTGTGCATCGATAATGACTCATCCAGTTAAGTCCCACCTGACTGAAAATGTAAAGTGATACATTTACAAGAAGCAAGCCACTTGAGCAGATGGGAGTGCCCGGGTAATCTTTAAATTTCAAAATCAAGGAAACATCCAGAATCAATTCAATTTTACTAACAATGTGTTTCAATTTGAACTTAACGAGAAATTATCAAATATGAACACTACTATGTGCAAGGCTATGTGCACAATTTAATCACCTATTACAGTAAGCGTATTGACACCTCTGCATCAACATCTATCGTCATCGCATTCGCAAGCGGTTTCTCATCTGTACGTAATGGAATCAGTGCGCACTTGACTTCACACCGTAAGAAAGTACAAATATCCATAAAACCCTGACTTTGGATGCAGCTTGGATAAAATTATACATTGTTTGCATCATTTTCTCTTTTTATTTCTATTGGGCGTATTGTGCAGGAAGGACAGGAACTTTGAGGAAGTGACAGTGTGTCCTGAGAGAGAGTCCCAGGCCAGGCAGGAGCCAGGGCCCTGCCCTGGGCTGTGATTTTTCTTTGTCACGATCGACATCGTGTAAAAACTCACATCATTCACGATACTGTCATTCTGTTCATACCTGACCACCTCACCAGTGTCTTAGTACTCAGTGTTTAAGTGGGTTCAACGATCGACTGTTGTCGAGCTTACGAGTTTCCTTGCTTCTTGGTATTCCCTGACGCCCCCAACCTTACAATTATTTAGGGAAGTCTGAAAATTTAAAAACTCAGTGTATACTGTACTCACCGAAATGTTGGAGCTAGAACTGTTGCTCGAGCTTGGGGAACGCTGTACAGTCACTAGAGCCATACTCGACGCGTGTTTTTATTTTTACTCTTCGTACACGCAAGGGTCATGCGAGATCCACCGCTACATGTCGGAAATGAGTCACGGCGCCTCGAACTTACAAATCTACATCCTCGCTTCGGCCATCTTGAAAGTTTTCTGCTAAGCGAACGATAAGGAAGCGTCTAAGTTATTACATTTATACAGTTTTTCACTGGTTCGATAGGTTTCGTTAAAACGGTATTTGACCATTCGTATTAATCGGAACAAATAAATATCAAAATTTTCATGTCAATATTTGGTGTAAATAGTTTCAACTCACAAATTCTTAAATTATTTGTACGTATTAATTATTCTATGCCTAGCTACGAGATGCGCATGTTCATTGACCCGGGAAGTTGTTCCCTGATCCACCGACAGATGTCGTAGAGTTTCAAGCCATAGCAACACGCCGCTCAAAAACATCATTAGCATCGGGGCGACTCGTAGACAACGGCGACGAAGATATAAGATATTGCTGCTACCGTGTGACGTTACCGACCTTGGTTGCTCCCATATTGTTGAAAAATAGTTGATCTGCAAACAGTACATAACAGGTAACGAAACAGCACGGAACATTGTAAAAGGATTCGTTTATCGAACGCGTTAACGTTGCTTACTGTAGAGCGAGGTCATCACCAAGCGACAGGTGTGAATCGTGCAGTTGTGTTTTCGCATCGAAAAGTGTGATCAACTTGTTTATACATAACGGGTTGACATTCCGTAATATGTTCTGTTAATCATGGGCCGTAATAATTGAATAAGATTGTTTGAAATATCTTTCGCGACTTGTGTTGCTGCTTTAAAAAGTAATTTGTCAACAAATCCAAAATGGCGGAAGTTCAAACGTCGAGTCCAGTTAGGAGCGCCCCTGGTTCAGCCGGTGTTTCACGTTTTTCCCCAACACCCCCTGGGTCGAGACCGGGAACACGCCAGGGCTCAGCCTCTCAGCCAGGTTCTAGACCAGCTTCGCGGGAAGGTTTTTCTGGGTCCAGACCGTCTTCACAAATTGGGTCACGACCAACATCCAAAGGTGGGTCAGCTGGAAGATATAGATCACAAGCATCGGGATCCCGACCGATGTCTAGGTCAGGTAGTGGCTCTAGAACCACACCAAAACAACAGCCATCACCTCTTAGTGATAGACCAGAGAGCACCAGGTCCCTTGCAAGTAGGGCATCAATGCCTGACCACCTGCGACCCTTGGTGAAGACGGCAGTCAAGCGATGGAAGCGCTTCCACGAGCAGCATGTCATGGAAAGACTGAAAGAACGCAGAGAGGAAAAGAAACAACGTATCCAACTTGCGCGGGAGGAGAAACAAAAACTTGCCCGCAGAATCCCAATAGATGTCCTGGCGAAAGAATGGTTAAACGAAAATGAAGCCACAGTCGAAGTGAGAGCCTATCTCTTGGAAAAACTTCTCCCTGTCCTGATCATGGGTGTTGAAAAATTACTCCGAGAAGCTGACAAAAGAGGACTACCCGACAAGGATGGACCTGATCCCAATTTTAATCCAATTAACTTTTTGGCACAATATTTGATGAGAAATAATCCAAGATACAGTAACTTTCCTGAGGCGTCTCCTTATATTCGGGGACTTCAAGATGTCACCGAGGAACTAAAGAAGGAAGTTTTCTCCTTTGAAGACAACAGGTAAATTTGTACATTTTTCACTCATTTGAAAGAGGTCTTCTTAACCTTCAAACAAGCTGTATACTAGTGTAATACCACTTGGAAAATTTACCCATAATGAAATTTGAAACACGAAATTTAACTCTGAACATTTCAAATATGCTTTGGAAAAAGTTCACTTTATTCAAGTGTCCTGTGGTGCTGTCATATCCTACAAAAAAAAGCCTCGTTTCAGGAGGAGTCAACAAGATTTGTTCTTTCGCAAAGTCGTTTTGTGGTTATTGATTAGCCATTATCTCAACAATGTATGTCCTAGACTTGATACAGCAGTCCCATTATGCTGGAGTACAATAATAATAAAATGTGACCCTTTCGTTAAACGTCCATTGAAAATTAAACAATCACATTTATGAAGCAGTTCATCTTTTCAATGCTAGGATGTTGTACGTGCTTTCCTTCCCCACAAGATTTTATTTGATCAAGTAATAGACCAAGTCATTAAAACAGGAGTATAGGCACAATAAACAATGTCTTTGTTTCATTTCATGGCAATAAAAGTCTTTCAAACATTTTATTTCATTGGCGTTAAAGGTCAGAAGTGATTGCTGTGGCCTTTTCAATGCAAAATACTTGTCTACGTTGTGTCACCAAACAGTGTTTGACTGCAAGAAACAATAACCATGTTACCTTACCAGTCCTTGCTTTATTAATTTTCAATAAACTAGAATGACCAATTTTTTTTCAACCAAAATATTGCATTGTTAGTAATAATTTTTTGTGGTACAAGCAAAAATATAAAATAATTTTCTTCTCTTCTGGAAAAATACCCTTTACAACTTAAGTGCTCCTGTCAAAAATTGAATCCTTGTCAGAAGGAATGTATGATAGAAAATTTCAGCTGTTATGTTAATGCAAGAAACGGGACTTTTAAACTTTAAAAAATATAAGAATCTCTATCAAAAATAAGGAGTCCAAGAGGGAAAATATTAAATTGCTTGTTATAGTGAAACAGATTTTATTAGACTCAACTCATCCCTCATACAATGACTTTGACAGTGAACATATATACAGGAGTGGACAACTGAGAATACCACGAACAAACTCAAAGTGTTACAAAATGTCTTTTTTATTTTGTGTAATCTCTTTTTTCTGCACTGTCTGTCGATGTCAGAATTTTATCACAGAAACTGACTGTTTTGGTATCAGCTGTTTGTGACTGTCTGTGTTTCTCATGTTATGTTTTTGTTGGTGACTTGCTATTGTTTTTGTTTGAGAACAATCCAATTTCCCCAATAATGTATCTCATCTTATCTGATCTTAACAATGCCTGCCTCTGTATCCCGACAGGCTTGCTAGAGTGAAAGCTGAAGCTAGACGTCGACGCGAGGAGAGGATGCGAGATGAAAAAACAAAATCCCTGGAGAGCCACAGACGATCAGCCACTCTGAGAGAACAATACAAAGAATGGGTTCTTGAAGAGGAAGGACGACTAGAATTGAATCCAGTGCAAGAGGCACTCAGATCATTTGCTGAAATAACAGAAAATTATCCGGAGGAATTACGAAAAGGTGGGGGATAGTCTGTTGTATTCAACATTATTTGTTGTGTTGAATATAAAACTAGCAACATCTGTGCATTTTCAGACGGTTATTCTGAACTCAGAACTTACCAAGCACTTCATTTAAAGTCAAATTCTGGTACATTCACATAGATAGGGTTGAATAATATCAATTGCCTTCTGAACAGAAACCATTGGTTAAGATTGAAACACTGCAACCATCAGGCTTTGTACATGTTCCTGTAGAGTGTAGACAGAACACTTTTTTCTGCACTGTCTGTCGATGTCGTACAAGTAGTCAGCCATAACTTGCATACTTGTCATGAATAGTGAGGGAATTTAAAAACCAGTGATGAGGGATTCAAAACTTTCTGTTTTTAAATTCGTTTTGAGAGCACTACTGGAAAATTACCTTTACAGTTTTTAGCTCCGCTGTCAGCGACGCAGAGCTTATCAAATAGGTTGATTTTCCGTCGTTGTCCGTCGTCGTCCGTCGTCGTCCGTCGTCGTCCGTCAACAATTGCCTTCTTCTCTGAAACCGCAAGTCCAATTGCTTTGAAATTTTATATGCAATTCACTTGGGGTGACCTCACTCAAGTTTGTTAAAATTGTGGTGATTTTTGCATATTTGTATTTTTGGGGCATTTTCTGCTGTTTTTGGTAAAAAAATCTTCTTCTCTGAAACCGCTTGTCCGATTGCTTTTAAATTTAATACGCAGTTTACTTAGGGTGACTACAGTCAGCTTTGTTCAAATTGTGGTGAAATTTGCATATTTGTATTTTTAAGGCAATTTTTGTCATTTTTGGTAAAAAAATCTTTAAAAATCTTCT
>LD343063.1:1221866-1274253 GCA_001465055.1 Ptychodera flava | reverse complement strand
GACACAAAAATACTATAAAAGTCATTCCAAAGTAAACGTCTTTTTTGTTGTTCAACAGTCTGTCGATTATATACTTTAAACCATACATACAGACAATCACTATAAAATTCAGAAATCTTGTTAACAATCTGGATTGGGATATTATCGGGATTAATGTAAGATCTAATCTAAGTATTCCCCAGTCTTTATCTTTCTGTAAATAAAACGAGAAAAAGTTTTTCCATTTGGCACAACTATTATCAAACAGCTTCCTATACCATGAAAATTTGATTGCTACTGCAAGCTCAGTAAAACTTGGCATATTTATCCCTCCTTTGATAACTGGAGTACACTATATTTCAACTGACATTGTAAGAGGGAGAAGAAATGCACATGTCTTTCAGAACAAAAATTAAATAAAACTTTTGACTATATTAACCCTTTCATCCTCATTTCACTGTACTGAGATCCAACTTTACTCACAAGTACGATAGGACTGTACCAAATTTCAGTGGTAAAAGGGTGAAATCATAATGTCACAATGTTGAAATTTCACTGTTGTTCTTGATATAAGGGCCCATTGTGGAACTGGATGAAGTCACTGACTATGCTGACAGTGTCATATCAGAGGAGAGTAATATATCAGAATTACAGCACACCCAAGCTGTCACAGAAGAAGAAGCAGAAAGTGAGAAAGAAGCAAGCAAAGCTGACGAAGAGGAAAAAGAAAAAGGTACATCATAGGTTACACTCTGATATGTGAATAAATCTTCTCCATCTAATTCTTCTTTTTTAAATTGCTCAATTAACTTTTCTCACTTTCTCACTTTCTGTCAAACTATTAAAAGTAGGAAGCTTTCTTCTGTAGAAGAGTCACCCTGAAGGTTCGAAATTGAAACACAGTGTTTGTCGAACTGGTAAATTTTGCAGCCATTATTCCTATGAGGAAGTGCGCCCTCAAACAGATGATTAGTTCCATCTGTATGGGTAATATTGAGAAAATTTGAAATTGTGGTCAGTCAAGCAAGTGTCAAAAATAACAAACTTCTCTTGCCTGGAAAATTTTCTTTTATATGAGTGTAGCAAATGTATTTACATATGAAAGTGTTGCATCAAATTGACTTGAATTCAGGGCTTACTTTAACTTTTCTAAGACAAAATTCAGTTTTGATGTATCACTAATCAGACAAGATAACAGACCGTTGACATTACATTACGTTTCTTCACATATTCTGAACATGAAATATCAACCAAGACACCACTTCCAGTATTTTAGGAATAGGGCAGGGCAAAACACTGAAGTATTTGTTGGCTAGCTGGATATATTCTCAGTTGATAAGGTGGTGTCTCTCTCTGTGCACTGTTCATGTTCATAACAGTGACCATTTCAATTGCAAAATCGATTTTACATTTAGAGGGGTTTCCATCTTTCATAGATACTACAAGTGCAGTGGAACAGACCAATGAGGATTCTGCAGGTGGAGAGCCACCCGCTGAGGAAGGGGAGAAAGTCCAAGAACAAGCAGCTGAAGGCGAAGCAGCGGATGGCGAACAGAAAGAAACCACGAAAGATGGTGAACAGAAAGCCGAGGAGAAGGATGAAGCAAGTGAAGAACCAAAAGAGGAACCCGCTGAGGAGAAAAAGGAAGAAACTGCCCCCGAAGGGGGACAAGCTGAAGCGGTTGCCCAGGAACAGAAGGATGAGCCAGCGGCTGAAGAGCAAAAAGATGAAACGGTCGCCGAGGAGAAGGAAGGCGAGGCAGAAAAACCAGCAGAGACAGGGACAGAGTCTGAAGAAGTCAAGGTTGAAGAGAAAGAGGAAGCAGAGGCAGCTGAGGAAAAGAAAGAAGAGAATGTGGATGAAGCACAAGCTGAAGAGAAGACTGAGGATGCAGCAGCAGCAGCAGCAGCTGAGGAGGAGGTGAAGGAGGAAACAGCAAAGGAGGAAGAGGCAAAGAAGGAAGAGACAAAAGATGAAGAGACAAAAGATGAAGAGACAAAAGAGGAAGGGGCAACAAAGGAAGGGACAACTGAGGAGAAACCAGAGGAAACAGTTGCCAAGGAGACACAAGAAGAAGAAACAAAACAATCAGAGGAGGTAATACAGTAGCATTATAGAGCAATCAGTATCAAACTTCAGTTATGTCCCTATGTCTGTTTCATGATCAATGTCAAGTTTGCCAAGTAATGGCGCCATGTTATCCAGTCCTTGTGTACAATAATCACTGCTTCATAAGAATCTGCCACAGAGAATGATTATTTCTGCCCTCTGTAGCGTTGTACAATTGTGATATTTTGAATTTTAAGTTGCTACACAGATTGAGCTAAACTTAATCCTCTCTCTCTCTCTCTCTCTCTCTCTCTCTCTCTCTCTCTCTCTCTCTCTCTCCTTTTTTACAGGCTGCACAGCCAGAGGAATCGGCAGGTGAGGAGAAAGCTGCCACGGAAACCCAAGAAAAAGAAGAGAAATCCGAACAGGAGGATGCCAAAGATGAAACAAAACCTGAAGGTAAGATGGACAGAACAAACACCACTTCTCTTTGAAAAAATGAAATGATGACACTTATGTGAACAAGAGGCAAATGATAGATATGCAATAATATTAATTGTGAAATGAAAAGGAAAGGTGTAATTATGTATAATTCATATCAAAATTTGATAATTGTTTTAATGTGAAATCATGTATTGCAATATGTTAAAATGTCTAAACCAATGCAGAAAATATGGCATCTTGGCTTCACTTTTGTGTGTGCATCTTTAGAATCAATAGAGACTTAGAATTTCCTGTTTATGATCAATGAAATTGAATTTCAAATCAGATCAAATGTGATTCTCTCGTTCACAGTCAGAGAGTACACGACATATTTCAAAAGCAGTGTAACATTTCAGGGAAATAACAGCATCTTTTGTTGCCGAATGCAACACAATCATGTAAACATGAGAGTGCAGTGCTTTTAGTGAAATTAAACTTGCATAATTATCTATACTTTTTGCTCTTTATACTGTAATACAGCATTGATCTTGTTGACTGCTAACTCTCTGATATGTTCCTTCATGTCACCCTCAGCCAAGGAAGGTGAGGAGGATGATCTCCCCATTGCCGTAGAAGACGATGAAGCCCAGCCTACAGGACCGACTGGTAGGGCAAGTGTCACATTTGCTGAAGGAGCAGTCCTGTACAAGGAGAAAACCAAATCAGGCAAGTATTTCTACAGTGACACTTTTGCACAATTTCCTGAAGTGGTACAGGCCTGTGTACATCACTGTGTGATCAATGTGTGTCAGCTGTTTTACTCTGCACTGTCATTTGTGGCGTACACAGAAGTCGGTCATTGCACATTACTGTTATACTTTAGGTTTATGTACTGTAGTCAAGTGATAGTGGTCAATTCACACAGTACTAGTCGACAAGATTTATCCAAATCCTTAGGAAAGAATGATTAACCAACCGGATTCCACCAACTCACAAATTTCACGTAGAGTTTACAGTGTGTTTCTGATCATTAAGTGAACAGCTTCGATCATAGTTTAACTTCTTGTGACTCGTTATATTCATGGGCCATGGTACTATTTGTATTTTTTCTGTACACTTGATGAAATTATACTGCACGAAACACTTCTCACCGTCTATTAGAAAATTTGCCTTTTCTGTCTTTGAGACATACGATATCTAGCCATCGTGGTCAACTGTAATACTGAGAGTGTTTGAATCACCAATACATCCCTGCTTACTCATCACAAACACTCTACCATTTCCTCAGATATCGTTAAGACCCCGACAACACGAAGCGGCTCAGTCGCAGCCAGTGCATTCGACGAGAACTTCCTCAACATTTCCCAGTTTGTTCAGCTGGTGGAATCGTTCCTCGGTGACGAGGATTCACAGGCTGCATTCGACACTCTCCTTGATTTCATCAAAGCTGGATATGTGGAGACAGAGGAAGAGAAGATGTTCAGATTGAAGAAGGTAGGAAAAAATCTTCATTCTCTCGTGAGCTTTTTTACTATCAAGCTGTAGGGCAATAATGGTTGTGTTCAGTGGTAGAGTTTGACACAATAAGGAGTCAAGATGGGTTCAAGCTTCCTTAACTGCTTTCACAATTACAATCCCAAAACAAACTACTGTACGGAGAAGGGGTATTGAAAAAGAATCACAGCTATGGCAGTCCACTTTGCTACAATTCAGAGGACATTCAGCATTTTCCCGTTTAAATTATTGTAGCGCAGTGGGAGCTCAAATTTTTTCATAAAACACCGATATTCAAGTTCTATCCAATGTTGCATGAATGTTTAAATATTTTGCAATAGACGCAATGCATATTATATTTTTGGATTAGCATCATCAAGTATTGTTATCGGCCATATTTTTTCTTTGGATAAGTTGTTCAATATTTTTATACACAATCTCACATTTACCTATTATCCTACT
This sequence comes from Ptychodera flava, assembly GCA_001465055.1. Lineage (NCBI taxonomy): Eukaryota > Metazoa > Hemichordata > Enteropneusta > Ptychoderidae > Ptychodera > Ptychodera flava. The sequence continues at coordinate 1,269,845 of LD343063.1, read as the reverse complement.
TTGTGCATCAGGCATGCATAATGTCATGATGCCATGAGAGAACTTATACCAAGTATGGTGATATGTGTACATAAACATGTAACTCAAATTTCCTTACAGGCCAGAAAAGAAGCGCAGTCTGCCAAACGTAAACTTTTGCTGGATCAACTGTTTGAAAGATGGGATAACGATGGGTCAGGATATCTGGAACTGGAAGAAATCCTGACTGTCCTTGGAAAATACAAGGAAAATATGGAACACGAAGCCATTGAAAAAGGTGAATAGCCACAGAGCAATTCTTCCATTTTGAACTGAAATATGGCAAAATGTTGGATTTACAAACTTGAAAAAACACTCTGTGTATAAGTCACTCACCATATGATTATTAGACAGAAGACATTAGCTTGTTTTCTACTACTGATGTGCAGCGTGCTTTGAAGGTTATATCAAATTGGTCATTTGTCACTGTTCGCAGCAACTAAGGGAGTCTATTTGTATTATTCAATCATAATGGTCAGATTCAGCCAACCAATCAGATAACAGCTTCCGAGGTGCTGCACATTGGCCCTGTTTTCTTGCTTCCTGACATTGTGACAAGAAGACTCTGATTCTTATTGATGTTTTTCCTTTTTTCACAATTGCAGCCAAAAAGGTGTTGAGCAAAGATGACAAACTGAGCAAACGTGAATTCCGTAAATTCACTGAAGCAGTGTGTCTCAACTTACCTGGCGGTGAAGACAACTTTGAGCCGGTCATAGAATTCTTGACAACCAGCATTGAGGTGAGTTTTTGATATTTACAGAATGATGCTCAAAACATTAAATACTTCATTGCCAACAAGAAAGGAAAAATAATTTCTGTGTGAAAAAAATGGGCTTAACATTATCAGCAAACCATTACCCCATAAAATGTTGCTAACAATTTTGCCAAAAGAATTTGATTTGAAGAATTTCTTTTAGCATATTTAAGATTTCCATGTGGTTCTTTATTAGTGGTGGCTCCAATGAACATTTTCTGAAAAATTCTGTGATTTCACATTGATCATGCCCTTGAGTTAATCCATAGACGTCCAACTTTCCAATGGGAAACAAAAGCATTACAGCAAACTCTGTGCTCAACAGGAAAGAATTGAGTCTTTTCATGGGATTAGACTCAGAATGACCGGGAAACCCACCTTTACTATGGCCATTTTCATTAATTATATATATATACACAGCTGAGCTCAGTGTCAGTGAAAGGAAGTTAATTTAGGTGGTTTGATAAAAATTTTACTGCTACCATGTAATTAGAAGGAAAATTTATTTACATTTCATGCAAAATATGATGACTCAGCATTGCTTTTTCATTTCTCCATTAAATTTATAGAAGTACAGTATATTGCATCAACTAGAATGGTTATCATAACAATTAATACAGATTTTGATAAAATCATAGACAGTAGAGTTTATCTACTGTCTATGATAAAATGTACAAAGGAAAATGTAGAAATCAACAATGCAAAGAAACAACATGACTTGCAACTTTACCAATTGCAAGATGTCAAGCTACCTTCAAAATCCATGGAAAATGTTGTTGTATTCAGTTATGATCAAGGCATAAATGCTACTAGCCTTTGAACTTATGTCAGTGCCTCAAAACTTAAAGACTCCTGTTACTGTCAACCAATTGCAGTAAAGAATTCTCACCACTCAACTGTTTAATAACAATCTTCTATGGTGTAATTTTCAGCGGACATATGCTGAACGTATACGTGGGCAAGCTCGCAAGAAATGGTTGTCACAAATCATCATCGCTGCAGAAACTGGAGGTGCCAACATGGAGCCAGTCTACAAAGCTTTGTTTTCAGCTCTGTACAAGGTAAGCAAGCCAGCACTTACTTACCAGCACCAAAGTCACAGCAGTGCATAGCCTCTGAATCCTCAATATCTTCTGGATGTTTTGGTCTCTCAAAGAAAATGTACCAGTGATTTATACATACAAGGAAAATTGAGAAAAATCCAAAAGCTTTACAACAAAGTTGGTCTACACTCTAACATTGTAGCATATATTTCAAAAACTGCAACCATACCATTTGATGCCTTATATTGTATTATTTGTTTTGAGCTATGCATAAAAAAACAAATGAATAAAACCTACACTCTGCACCTGTTTTGAGTTTCTCCATGTAAATTTTGTAAGTTTGTTTAATCCTAGTTTGACTCACTCATAAAATATTCATGAATGAAATTCTGTCTTGAAGGTGAGAAAATACAAATTGTTTGAAACTGAATCCAAATCTTCTGAACTTTTACTTTTGTGAGGTAGTACCATGGTGCAAAACAAAATGTTGATGATGGTTGTTGAATGTTAATTGATGGTTGTTGAATGTTGATTGATGGTTGCTGAATGTTGATTGACGGTTGTTGAATGTTGATTGATGGTTGCTGAATGTTGATTGACGGTTGTTGAATGTTGATTAATGGTTGCTGATTGATGGTTGCTGAATGTTGATTGATGGTTGTTGAATGTTGATTGATGGTTACTGATTGATGGTTGCTAATTTATGGTTGTTACATGTTGATTTCTGAAAACAGGATGCAGAAGCTCATGGTGGCAATAAACGCATCAGTGCCAGCATCAGCATGCTGGAAAACAACGATGGCAGCCCAGCACGAGGAAATGCACTACTGCGGTATTCAGCAACAACACCAGATGATGCCCAGAACATGCTTGGTAAAGCTCTCTACAAGGATATGAAAGGAATCAGGTAACAAACGGCAAACATTTCATTATACTGTTTTTGTCAATTACTTACTGTTGTCAATCGTCATAACTGTCCATATTCAGTTTACCTGAGTATGAGGGGAAGCAGAGCCCTCCAAAGGAGATTTTGAGAAGTTGGCCACCCGTTTTGGAGCAATCTGTTGATATATTAATAGTTATATCATACCAGTATATTGATGCTGTAAATACAGCAATCTGATTGGTTGAGACGCGAAAAGATTCGCAATATACCAAAGCTGGCACACGCGCAAGCTCTTGGTAAGAGCAAAAATCCTTTTTTTGACGTTCCATGCCAGAATTTCAATATACTTTTATGATATATTAGCAATAAATCACACTCAGCAACTGTATACCACTCAATTTTGACCAGTCCACTTCATATATGCACTTGCTATCGCTCGTGTATGTATGTCATGAACTGGTCAAATCTTGTGGTATACTGTCACTGGGTATTGCTTTGGGTATTGCTTTATTGCTTGACTATACAATAGAATATATTTTTTACAACAAAGGAATATGCATATTGTACATTGTTATGTAAATTGGCCACCTATCTGTCTTTCCAAACTTTGGAGAACACTTGGGGAAATAGAGAAAAACAGACAGCTATACGGCGAGACAGGCAGTTTGCAAGCAATGAGTTTGACCATATTGTCCCTTTTAGTAGAAGTACTAGAAGTCACCCAGCAGTGGGAGTGGAAGCAGTACCGGTAGTAGTGATGGTGATGGTGGTAAAAGTACAAGTCAACTCATGTTATTTGTAAATTTTAGAACTTGTTTTATTTACCATTCTGTACAAACACATTATGTATTCATTGCAAATACTTGTACCAGAGCTCTTCCACAATTTTGAAAGAAAAAAGGAAAGAATAACAAAAGATTGCATTTGGCCAACAGATGGAAGTGACAAGAGGTGTTAATACATGTTTTTTTTTTATTCATTTTTTCCACACAGTTTTGCATCCATTGAGAGTGGCAAACCAATCCATGTGCCCAGAGTGAAGAACCATGGAAATATACATTTCTGGAACCCGGAGAGAGCAGAGGAGGTAACAGAACTTGCAAATACTCCTTATAGATTATTGCTAACTGGCCTCACAAGTGTCTACTTTGGTGTTAACATCATAGAAGAATTTGTGATGGTAAAATTCACCCTCATTATCAAACACAACAATTACCTTTGTGTTACTGACACTGGGGAAGTCACTTTTAGAAGTAACCGTCAACTATATGTGGTGTTCAGTTTGTTTGTATAATTTCCAGTCTATTCATTTTGATGATATTATGTCAGTTTTTGTTGTTGGAAATTATGTTTTTGTTGTGGTTCTGTTTATTTTCTGCATTTGAATTTTGCTGTGTGTTTTCATTATCATTTCATTTCATCCATACTGTACTACCACTGTGTGAGTTGCTCGCTCATTTTAATACCCATCATGCAGTGTATGCAAATAGTGTTTCCATATATGGAATTTGACATGCAGGTCATTCAGACATCTTGTATAACTGAAACTATCAATAGGCAATGTGCTTGTGGCATCGTACTGCAATATCGGTTTACTCTTTTCAACTCTTCGTTTTTCAATCTCATGCCAAAATTTTCCCTGAAAAAATGTTGTCATTGTCCTTGTTTGTTATTGGCCAGAAGTTAACAAAGCAATTCCATATATGGAAAACATTGTGTAACTCATGCATATTCATCATCATGTTCATCGTCATAACATTTTGCGTCTCCTAATACAATCATGCTTTCTCTACCAACCATGCTTTCGCATCACCACAGTTTAAGCGAGGAATTTTGGATGAGAATTCTGAAGAGGCAGTAAGTAATAGCTGGAACACCAGGCTATATTTTTCACCCGTAGATCTCACAGTCACCCACCAGACACTGCGTTCTTGCTTTCCAGTTCATTTGTCATACATGCTAGGAAAAAAACAGATATTCTGAATTTCTCTTGGTATAAAGATGGTACCTTGGCAGATTTTGTTTCATTTACTGAAAAGTCTGTCAAATCTGATTTACTTGGTGATAAGGATGATGACAGCCTGTAGTGTATTGACAGTGAACAAATCACCTACCCTTATAGAATGCCGCAAAACTCACACATATTTGATTTCTTTCTCGATCTCACATTCTAAATGACTTTATTTAAATGAGAAAATTTCATATTTGCAAATATGTGTAACCCTTTCACCACCATGGTTTGGCCCAAACCCACTGTTATCAATGGCGATTGTGGACCTGATAACAGGGAATTGGGGGATGAACAGGTTAAAATGTAGAACATATATATCATTTGCAATCACGACTGTTGGTATGCATTATGAACAGTAGACCCAATGAGAGGTATTTTATCAAATGATATCAGCGGAATGGGGAGGTCAGTCTAAGGATTAGAGTCAGGAATCTCTAGAAATAGTTTACAGTTCCTGCACTCTACTAGGTCCATAGTTCCTAATGTGTGTTCATTTTTGTGAATATCACAGTAGAGAAATCAAATATTGAGTCTTCTGTCAGTGTAGTTAATTAAACAGACTTACCTGTAATAAGTTATGCCGGCTGTCCCCCTTGCTTTTCCTTTGCTGTGTACGTAACTCTAACTTCCAAGCAAAGATTCAGCTTCCAGTCGAAGCTTGCTGCACGATAAATCAAATATGTAGCATCTAAACTTCTGAAACCTTCTGTGCACTTGGAATTTGTAAAGTTACGCTAATGGAAGAGTTCTGATGGATAAAATTGTAATATCTGAATAAAAATTTGAATATTTGACGGGGAGACTCTTTGAGACCTATAAAAAGTGTTGGGGGATTAACTTTCAAAAACAGTGAAGGTTGACAAAGACAGTTCACACTTTTGCCATATTGTCTACAGTGAACTCTATTCTCCTACAAGCCTTTCCTTTACACTGAATGAACACATTCTTCAAGACTCTACAGTTAATGTTGTGTTTTGATTATGTTCAATGGTCTATGTAAACATACCCTGACAAACTTTCACTGCTGACAAGAGTAATGAAAGAAAAAAAAATACTGCACCTTCATTGCACAGACCAATGTAACTGACTAGATGTTTGTTCAGATCATGTCATTCGTAAGTTTTTCTTTTAATTTTTGAAAGGAAAAAGTTTTGTAAAACCATGTTGTAAGCCATGACCAGACATACCTGACATAACATGAGCTGACATGCTTATATTATACTGATCTGCAAAGGACCAATCCCTATCCCTGCATTAGACATTCCACCTCCTCCCGCCCAACCACCTAGTATAGTGATCTAAACCATTGTGTTTGTTAATGTGGTGTTGGTCCATGTAAGGGGTGATGTGGCCTCTGTGTCTAAACCATCATTTATTTCCTTGAAAGTTTTCGTAGGAAAAATGCAAGCTCCTACAGAACTGTCAAAGTAGAGTAAGATATTTCAATTACATCATTCAATAATAAAGCAGTGAATTAGCCTTTAAGGTAGTATGCACCTCAAAAGTGAAAGACTTAAACTTTTGCTCAAACTTTCCTACATGAAACTTTCAACCATTGTCATACCAAATCAACAAAAAAAATTGGGGTCACTGTGCAAATTTTGGAACCAGCAAAACAAATTGCTCAACATTTTGCGATATTTGAAATTTAAAATGGCTGCCATCCCTTTGTTAACTTTATGGAGGGAAAATTATATTTCGGATTTTTGAAAAACTAAGATGGTAAAAGTTTTTCTTTCTCCAAGAGCTTTAAAATGAGCCCCCGCAAGTGGTAGATCAGAAAAAAATTGTAGAAATTTGAGAGTTCAAATTTCTGTCCCCGAGGCGCATTCTACCATAATGGTCCTCTTGTCAATGAGTTTCACAAATTCGCAAATTGCAACAGAGTAGACAAAAGCTTCAGTCATAATATTTTTGTCACTCTGTTTCATCAAATCAGTTATGCAGATTGACCAGGTTTTCAAAATTTACTGAAGGCTGATCAATGATATATTTTACGTATTCATGACTAAACTTTGTTTTGTTTATTTTTCTGTCTGATGTCAGGAGAGAGATGGATCCTTCATAGTGATTCCTCTGAAAGACCAACAGAAGCGGGTATTCGGTTTGATGGGCATCGACACCCTGGCAGATCCACACGCTAAGTCAATCTTTATCACACACGAAATCAGCTTCTTCCAGGTAAGATCTTAAAGATTAGCAGTTGTTGTTGTGTGATGGCCTAAAGCAGGGGTTTAAAAAATGATTGCTTTCTGTTTTTGGAAAGGCAGTTTATGAAATGACAATAGGAGGGATGGTTGTAGAATAACATATGCTTGTGAAAGGAATATGCCATGATATATCTGTAGCGACAGACAGAAAAATTTCAGATTAAGAGATAAACCTTGAAAAGTGAAATAGAAAAGGAATGTGGTCAGCACTAGAGAGATTAACACTTTACTGAGCAAAAGATCTCTGATGGCTAAATAGTTAGCAAAATGTAACAGCCCATCTTCCATGTCAGAAAATTACGTCCACCACAAAATATCAAAGAACAACACTATCAATGACAGCAGTATACATGTATCAGTAACAACAACAACAACAACAACAACAGCAAAATTTGAGAAATTGGATACAGCGTTTAGAATCCTTGGATCCTAACATTGTGTTTCTAATCTGGTTTTATGTTATTGTTGATCAGTTGATTTGTCAATATTCACTTACCGACAGGGAGTTGCCAAGGCCTTCTCCACAGCGTTTCATCACGTGGACATACGACGCAAGACTTTGAGGATCGCGGAGAGTGCGTTGTCATGGATACACCGACGCAGCCCTAGTGTCTTTGAAATCAATGTGTACATTGTTGAACCAGATGAAAAGGTGAGTCAAAATCTAAATATGCAATCAATCTTCAGTTTTGACTGTTTAAATTCCAGTCAGTTTTTCCCATTTCTTTTTATAGGGACTACTTTTGATAACTTTGTTAGTGTCAACAGTTGTCTTTGAAAATTCTAAGAACAACGCTGGTACAGCAAAAGTTTTCCAATTTATTCGTAATAACTTCATATCTTAAAATTTGCAGACTACACAGCTCCATCAAAATGCCATCACAATGTGCAGTTTTCATGAAAATAAATAAATTGTCAATTCTCTGAAATACTAGAAGATTTTGAAAAAGTAAATTTTAAATGCAACCTTTATAATTTCAATGAAATGAAATATTGCTTTTTCTGTAATATTGTCTTCATGGTGCACTATCCACTAATGTTGACATCATTGACTTTGTTCCACTGTTGTTGTGTACTCTGTGTGACATTGTTGTAAGAGTTTTTCTGTCTCTTATTCTGAGGCGGGATACTGGGATCGTCCATTTTTCTGAAAAAAAATAAATTGTTAATACCAATATACCACTTAAAAGATTTTAAAAAATTTCCACTCTAAACGCAAGCTTTATTAATTTAATACACCCTCAATCACCATTTCTGAAAGTTTTTCTTCACAATGCACTCGACACTAACATTGAAATTCTTGAGTTTTATTCCGCAAATGTTGTTTATTTTTATGCACACTCTAATTCCGTGATATTGAATTTTCCATTCCGACACCAATAAACCAAACTAAAACACTTATACATTGAACACTGGCATATCTGAATGAAGTCAGGTTGTCTCCTTTCTTCACCCAAATAATTATAACAAGACATTCACAAAGAAAGTGTGTATTGACGTGTGTTTCCCACCATTTGCCATTCTTTTGCTGGTGCATCCTATATCCTATTGTCACAAATCCATTGAAAATCTTGATTTCAAACACTTGTTCGATTATTTTCCAATTGCATTTGACCAGGGCATAGAAGAAACGGTATGTGAAAATCTTTTAAAATGGGTGGATTTTAAAAAAACTATATCAATTGTTCTACATTAAGGTTAAAAACATTTGTAATCTAAAACTTTGAGTTTTTTTTCCTTAACTGTGTGTTTTGACCGTAAATTCATGTGCTACCGACATTAATGCAAATGATGATGTACTGTCTCCTCTCGCTGTATGTTGTTTTCAGTTTTTACAAGGGCTTCCTCTGAATGCCAAGTTTAAGATCTTCTCAGTGAAAATAATTCTTGAGGTGTGCGGGTATAAAGTCAAGTTTAATTCATTGCCTCTGAGGTGGCGGGTGGTCGGTGTTGGTGTTACAGTGACTGGGGTGTGACGCTGTGAGTTGATATGGTGATGGTAGTCGTTGTTGTTCTCTCTGAGATACAGATACACTGTAAAAGTGTAAAAAAATTTACATTTATTCTTTTACTTACTCATTTCATATATGAAATAACCTTTTTTTCACATCTTGAACCTCTGTTAAATTGTGATACTGTCAAAATTTCGACCTATATTTGAGACGCTTGTGTAGCACTCTGTGTCGCACCCGAGGTGTTGCCAGTTCAAAAGTTAACAAAATTCTACACATACTTCGTGATTGCATAGCAAGACCTTAACTCTTGTCTGCTGATCTAGCAGCTGACCATTCTTGAATGCCTTGATTTTATTACCAAAAGGCTAAATTGAATGATAATTCTCAGAGGAAACACTGATGATGTTGAGGACTTTAGGTCAGGGGCGTGTCTGTAAAATTCACTGACGACAGATGCACTTGGTTCTTGTATTGAGGAACTGCACAGTACAGCCCAATGATATACAATAGAGCCACAACCGATCCAAATACTAGAATATATTGTATACTCTCTACCAAACCTCTGAGGTTGTCATTGTCAGTTTGTTGTTTCTTTTCTCCACCTGTTTATTATGTGTGTTTCTGGATGGGGTCACGTTTTTACTGGTTTTACATTCACATTGAGTTTTTGTGAGGGTAGTGGAAGATATTGTTGAGCCTGCACGGATTGTTTGTGATTCACTCTGCACAATTGGAGGCGGTATCCTGAAGAATCTCCCTTGACGATGTGTGAAAATATGCACACTAGAGCTAAACATTGTTCCATTTCTTCAGTTTTAGCACAGTTATTTTAGAGTAAACTTGCCTCAATTGTAGCTATGTCTTTTCTTGTTACTTGTCTCTCCAAGACCAAACTAAAAAAATTCTAGCAAAAATTTCATTGTTTAATTCATAATAGATGTAGCGCTGATTATAAGGCAAGAGCAGCCAAAAACAACAGATAATTGTATACTTTTCCCAACCTGTGAGGGCGCTGTACTGTGAAAACCGGTGTGGCAACAACATAAAAATGAAGTATGCAACAAGGTCTGAGATTGAAGCTACTCTGTTGTTGTCTAATTTGAAATTGGCAAAACTACTCCATATCTTTGACCACACTTCTCTGTCAACAAAGAATTTTAAAGCTGATCACAACAGTTGTTTAATTACTCGACTAGTTTCTAAATTACTGCAACATGTTCTGTACCACAGCAACAGGACTACGTGTTGCGAAAGATGATCACCACAAACAGAACTGGGCAAACCACACTGCACAACAAACCAATGAAACTGGAAAGAAAAGACAACCTCTTCAGGTAAGTTGTGCAATCATCAATTGTGAATGTTGAATTCTAGAGCAGTCAGTCTGTTCTCCAATCTCTGCAGGTCCATAGATCTACCTTAACGTCCTCTTTTGCAGTCTGAGATCACCCATGTCTTTTTCAGCGATAAATAAAGTGTTTACCCACCAACCTAAACCAGTTTTAGCCAGTTTGAGCTGACAGAAAAAAAAGTCTGATCTGACAGGAAAAAAAAGTCTGATCTACTCTGAACTGGCCAAACCAGTTTGAGCTAGTTCAAGCTGGCAAGAATGGTTTGAACATATATGGTTACTGAGATGGCGTACCAAGTTATTACCGCAGGCCCCTTGCCTATTACCCATCCTGGAAAAATTGGACCAAATAACTTAATTACTTGATTTTGTTCCAGCAATGACTTTTCTTTCTCTCTTTTTTCAAATATTTCATCTATCTTCAGAATTGGGCTCAACCATTCTATCTGTGGAGTAAGGTATCATTATCACTCATTGCATGCATGATATGATTCTGAAAAATGCAGCTTAGATTTGCCCCTGCCCCTCCTCTATAGCCTCCTTTACCTCCTGTGGAAATATTCAGATTTCTCCAAAAAAAGACGCAGACTCCATTTCGTGCAGTTTGCAAATTGAAGACTGCCTGGTAGATGAATCTCCAGCCACAATGCCACAGTAGTCTCAACGTACACATACCGTATAGTTAGAATTTCCCAGAGACCAGAATCACCAGCACTTGCACCTTAGGTTATACTCTGAACTAACCTCTGCACAAGGGCTACTTGATCTGACCCTATTGTTTTCAATAGGCTGGTTAGAGCTGGTCCATTTAAAAGGGGGGAGGGAAGGGTAAAAAGTTAATCAACCTATGGTTTAATACTGGTGTTTTTCCCCATCTGCACTATGAACTGAGAAAACATCTCTCTTAAATTTGTCTTTGCATTTCAGAAGACCCCAGCTAGTTCCTATCAGCAAATGCCTCTTTACCCTAAATCTTCTTCAGAAGGCCTTCCTTTGTCATGTGAAAATTATATCATGTTGCAGGATCAATGTGTACATGTACACTTGATGAATGCCCATGACAGATGTGGTCAATATTTAATTTTCTGATAGACAGCCTGCATGGCATGCTACTGACTTGCATGCCAAATTCATGCACACACACAAAAACTTCAAGATCAAACCCAGTCATTTCCAGTTCCTGGAATATCATTCCGTCACTATACTGTCATTACTTGATTTATGTGATAAGACCAAATCCATTATTTTCTTTCTGATGTCATAGGCATACTAGCTTGTTTCACCCAATGCATCCTTTAGCTTTCCTTACAGTCTAACTTTGCTTGAGAATAAACAAACAGCGATACTTGTACATGTATCACACTTTTGTGGGTTTTTTCAAGATGTGCTGTCTGATCAAAGCATCTTTTATCTTCTGTTTCACAGAGACTACCTATTCAAATGTGTTGACAACTCAGAAACCATCACCGCCGACGCGTACGGGGAGCGCCACACGGCGTTCCCGCTGCGCGACAGCGAAGGCCACGCGGTGGCGGTCGTCGACATCAGCATTGGGGAGCTGCGACAGCTCCCCAATCATGAAAACAGAGAGGTGCAAAGGATGCTGAAACTCCTTCAGCTGGCTCACAGGGAAGTGGCCCAGGAATCGGCCGGAGCGGATAAGACATACGTACTGGGTAGGTATCTTGGGTGGTTGTTCAATTTCACAGCACAGTTTGTAAGGGTAGGTTTGCCATACACACAAACGCATGCAACATTGGCTGCTCAGCAGACAGAAATTTGAAGAATTTGTCTTTTTGTTCCTGTGGTTATCTTAATCACCAGGGCAAATGGTCAGATTTCCTGACTGTTATCATTTCTATCATAAAATTGATGATTACAAAATACCAGCACTGTCATGCATATACGTGTAGATTCCAAAAGTCTGGCCAAAATTTTGGACAAACATTTGCTTTTGCATAGTAAGGATGGAATTGTGACATCATCATGAATTAGCCCTTAAACCTCTTATTTTCAGATATAAAAACCTTTGCTAAAAAAATGATATTCGCTGAATCAAATGCAGATATTAAAGACTTTATGCCAAACAACGGGAAAAATGTTTATATGGAAATACTAAATACTGCTATCTTCAAGAAGAGACCATTGATATCTGTCAATGATAAAACTTTTGATATTAATCACTCACTATATTTTTAAATTTATCATTCCAGAGGCTGAGAAGAAAAACGACGAAGACAGAATCAACGTCCTCTTTGACAGAATCATGCTGACAGATCTCAGAGAAAATGTTGCCAAATTAGACGCCCGTGCTTTCGCAGAATTAAAGAGCTACAAAGACCCGCCCAAGATAATCCACGATATCCTGATATCAGTCTTGTCTGTCTTTTATGCCGACAAGGCTTTGGATGGAGAGTTTGAAGCTTGGAGTTCATGTAAACAGGTGAGTTACTCAAGTATTTACTCAAATATTATTACAGTACTAAATGACAGTGTATAGTGTTTGATACAAGGTGTGAAGTTCAAATTCCTATTTAAACTTTTTTTCATATTATAATTTATTATAGTGTGGCTTTCATTGACAATTGGTGTCAATTCAAATTTGTCTAATTCTAAATTTTGTTAAATTCAAATCATTCTAAGTTCTAGTGATTGTTTTGGGTTTTTTTTTGCATGTTTTTATGTGTTTTTATTTTAAACTTTGTATATACTGAATGGTTATCAAAAATTACGCAACAGTAACTGTGTCATGGTACTATTGATGTTCGGATAGAAAAACAAAGACATATTAAAGTACTCAAATTTTCTTTCAAACATTTAGTTTTTGTTATCACGTTCACACCTAAAACCAATATCAAATTTTGCTTGTCATCATCTATAGTCTTACTTCTGACAAGAAAAATGTGTTTCTGATTGAACTTTTAAAAATCACAGAAATCAAGGCCTCTTGTTTACGTGTGTGATTTGCAGATCATTTCAGTGTGTACTTTTAGTTCAAATCTTATACAAAAAGTTTGGCACTTTAGTATGAGAACATTTCTTCCCACATCATTTGTAGCTATTGAAAATGTAAAGAGGCCTAGCGAAACAATGTCAACCACTTCTTTGCAAACTACCCTTCTCAAACAAGTTTCCTTCTTTCTTTATGTCCATCACAGTATGTAAACACGGAGTTGACAAGACGTATCATGGAGTTTGATCCCACAGCTGCAGGTGTCATTGCACCGTCAGAGAGTGTCCACCAGAAGTTAGCAAGTAAGTACAAGATTCATCTAACTATACACAAATAAAGAGCTCAGTAATCCATTTTAAAACAAGAGAGTTGATAGAAGCAGTTTAGATAGAATGCACCTCGGGGACAGATATTCAAACTCTCAAACTTTTACAATACTTTTCTGATATACCATTTGTGCCAACTCATTGTGAAGCTCTCGGAGTAAATATATTTTATTTTTGTGAAAATTGGAAATAATTTTTTTTTTCCATGGAGTAAAGACAGGGATTGCAGCCATTTTGAATTTCAAATATCAGTAAAGTTATGGTAATAGGTTTCTCTGGAACCAAGATTTGCACAGTGACCCCAGATTTTGATTTTTGATTTTGAAAGAGGATGGGTAAAAGTTTCGTTAATGAAAGCAAAAGTTTAAGTCTTTCACTTTCGACATACATACTACCTTAACTGTTAAGCTCCGTAGCGGTCAAGTGTTTCCTTACGAAACAAACCAAAGACAGATCCAGATTCAGATTCAGATCGAAGGTCTTGTATGTAACATATGCTCTGAACAATTCAACCGCCTTTGACAATTTGTGTTTTTGTTTCATGTTACAGATGTACCTCATGGAGCAGTTGCCAAACATGGCTCCCTGCCGGCACAACATCTTTACAACTGGGCGTTTGTCTGCCTGTCACTGCTGGAACACTCTGCAAAGACAAGAGAGGCACAGAAACCACGGTCTATGACGCCACCGAAATCAGCGACCCAGTCGGTGTTGACTGAAGACCTTATTACTTAGAATATAAGAAATTTTTGTCACATTTAATGAAATTTTCCCCTCCCAAACCCTTTTACACCCCTGTCTTCACAAGATGTGCAGGTCCAACAGTGGGATGGGAACCAGAGTCAAACCATAACTTGGCCACGAAAGGGTTACAAAGGGGTTTTGCTGTCATGAAGATGATTGCATCATCTGTCATGGAAGACGTGTCAAAATATTTTATATAGCCAAAATATAAAACTAGAGTAGAAACTTTTTAACACAATAAAAGAATTTCCAACATTCCATAATGAAAATCTTATTTCATGGCAAAGTTTGTATCACATGAATTTTCATGAAGTTTTACATCATCGTTGCCAAATTGTGTATTTACTGTTTCAGGATTCACAGGAAGATAAAAGATTTGAACAGTTCACGTATCTGTGCTCTTACCCCATTTGCCAAAAAAAAATATTCATATTTTGCCAAATAGCGTCTCTTTCTCTTTTTCTTAAACAGTGTACATCGACCAATCACATGAAAGCTTCTCTATTTACACATCAGCCAAATGCTTGTTTGTATATTTTGTGTCATTTGCATGAATAAATAATGTTATTGTATACATAGCCAAATTTGATCTTTTTGTGAATAAAATCCAACATTTTCTTTTTCAATTCAATAATGCCTTCAGTAATTTGTCGCATACACCCTGGCCTTTGTAACCTACTTGGCCAATATTGTCACAGAAATGCTTTGACTGCCTATCCTCACGTCACTGCAGTAAGGTTGTAACTGCATATTTCAAAATTTAACAGCTGTTCCAGAAAAAGTCAATTTGTTAATACTGGAATCATGTTCTAATAAATATTGAGCAATGGTTCTCCTCAACGATTTTATACTTTGTTTGAATTTAAGCAAATATATAGTCATTTGAGATCATTTTCAGGAGAAGAGTGATTCTTGCCAAAATGTCAGTTTTGACCGTCTTGCACTAGACGTGACGCTATATCTATCTGTGGCAAGACATCATATCAGACCCTTACCCTGATCCAGAAAAACAAATCATGGACATTACGCGGAGACGAGTTGGACAGAGGGATGGCTATATTGCCATGGTTTGTGTAGAGAGAGTGAAATAAGTTCATCCCCACTTACCAAGCAGTGATAGAGTTTTCAAAAAGACTTATACATGCTGCTACAACTTGCCAAAATGTGATTTACCACATTTTCTTCAATCAAACTGAAAAAAGACTTGCAGGGTACAATAATTTTGTGCTTGTATTGAAAATCAAAGACAATTGCAATGCAATATAATGTATACAGTATCTTATGAGCTTGATATGTATCAAAAAATTTTCAGAAAAAAGGGACCGGAGTTTTCTAGCATTGAGACATGATCTCAGGTTGAAAAATTCATACACCCTCACCATATCATCTATGGCTGCTGCAGCGGTGTACGCCTTTCATCCAGCCCCACTATTGCTTTGTGCATGCTTCAGTGGATTTAGAATAACTACAGACTTCCTATCCACTCCAAGGACTATGCATGCACCCATCCATCCCTACCATCCATTCTGGCATTGCAACCATCTGTCTCAGGAATTCAGCATGAGACGGGATTGTTCAGATCCTAAACCCACCTGGGAGACTTTCCATGGTGAGATCCAGTGTAGCTGAGTTCAACTTCAGCGGATGAGACCAACTGTATGTTCAATTACATATTCAGTTCACCTGGCAGACTTTACTATTTTAGAATCACTGCCCAAATTGTGTCATCACATGAAATTCAAAACGGCTAACATTCAGTGTTACCATATTGAGAGCCTTAGACTATTGCTTTTTCACAAAAAAATGAGATGGTGAATGCTGCCTTCATCTTCAAGAGAAACAATACACACTCTGGCATAGTTTATGGTCTGTTTATTTCATTTATTATACATCAAAAATAGTAGAGTTATACAGTGATTCAATGAATCATGACATCGTGAAAGTTCTTTGATGTCAGTGATATTGTACAAGTATACTTCAATTGCCTGTAAAAGTCTACTTATTTCACATAAGTGGTAAAAGTATCGAACATCTACTGCAAGGAAAATAATAAGAAATCGTCGTCACATTTCATATTTCATAACTATATGTTTATATATGGAAATAAACTATCCTATCACAAAAATATGAAAATTCTCAAACATATTTCTTTGGTTCTATGATTCAGAGGCAACTTTATTGCTTTGAAGGCCTGAGCATGTTTCCTGAATGATACCATCAGTATGGTACTAACAAGGCACTTGCAATTGGATGTCACATTTCTTCTAAATCTGTTTTTTTCAAACTTTCATCTAAAAGTTTCCTTCAAGCGTTTTGCCAGCAAAATTACACTTTGTTAAATAGATTGACTTGCATAGTAAATATAGTTAAAATAATCATTTATATCATTGGATTAACTTTACACATTCATGATTGTTCCTTGTCTGAATTTTAACAAGCCATATTGACACAATCCTGAATATTAGACACCCTAATGAGGAAAAACAATTCAGGTTTCTCATTGAATGACAAAGTCTCTGAGCTTGCATGCAACACTCTATTTCCTTGTATCATCCATTCAAATATAAGTACTGATATTGTATGGTTTTGCTCCTGTTGCCTTTTGCCATTTTGTACAACGCGGCAGCCTCAAGTTCAATTTGCAATGTCACTAAATATATTGTATAAAATAGTAGTATAAGTCACGGTCCCTCCGGACCATGTATAAGTTGAGATAAATCTATGGCAGTCAATACCACATATTATGCAAAGTAATGACACAGAGACAACTTGATCGGAGACCCTGGGTTGATAATAGCACATCTAGGCATCACAGCGATCTTTTCCATTAAGGCATGCAATCACATTAAACCTCAAATAGGACAGGCCTTATATTTTCTTGTATGCTGCCACTGCATGTGTAGCATGGCAGTATAGTGGCTTGTGAGTAGGGGCAGAGCCCCTACAGGTTAATTTCTTGTCCAACATCAGTCAATGTGGTACGTGAATCCGTGACTCGACACACTTCAGTATAAACCCAATGGAACTTTATTGTGTGTGTAGCTACCAATCATTAAACTTTGCTATATAGCTCTGTACACGTCAGCTACCACTGCTACCCTGTAGCTTGTTCTTTCTAGGTTTTTTTTGTCGTATTTTTTTTTTTATGTTACCCTGCTGTTTGCATTATCTTTCTTTCGTCCCTACTATGATCATGGGATCGAGTCTGTGATACTTAGCATCAACGTGATGGAATTGAAATGGCAATTGTACATGTACATGTAATAAACTGACAGGTAGTCAATGCAAGCAGACTAATTTCAGTGTTGTACAAGATATTTGTGGCTTTCACCTAAGACTGATAGTGATAACAACTGAGAAGATGTTGCAATTGTGATCAGCAAAATCACGGTGTTACGTGAGTATGGTACTGTGACAAAAACCGGAATATGATACCTCAGTTGGATTGGCCTGTATAGTAGACTAGGCCTCCCTGGTTCTCTGTATTCTTGCTCTCTGTTAACCATGATTAATACAAAGCCATAATCATCCAATTAAATATGTCAAACAGCTATTAAAAACTTTGAAACCTACTAAATATATACTCTGTGCATTTCTAATACTATTCCTTCTTGAACTCAAAGAAATGAACAAAAACATGCAGTGGAATAATTTAAAGTTACATTCACAAACACCATGCTTACATATTATTTTATCTACGAATACTTACAAATATACAATGATTAAAAGTTGTCTTTCATAAAGTTTATCATACGCCTCATCTGTTTGCAAGCAGTCGATATTTGCAAGCAATATTTGCAATTTGTGGGAAGATCATGCAAAATTGAGAAATGACAAGGAATGGTTTCAGTGATCTGCCCTAAAAAATCCACCATTATGTAACCAGTACATTTCTGATTTTAATAGACACATTCCAAAGGTACAAAACTTCTGATTGATACTGTGCTATGAGTCCACAAGTAGCAAGGTTGACACAAATATATGTCGAGCCATAACTTCACTTGCTTTTGAATGCATCCAAACACTCTGTTACTCTGTAAATAACAATGCTACCTGTGTTTAAATGCCATCAGTTTACATGATTCTTGCAAAGTGACACACGTTGACCGTTAGTATTAAAAAAACATGTTTAAAAGATGTTACAAAAAGACAATTTCAGCCTAAAACAGCTGGGTACTCCCCAACCCCAAAAGAAATCATGACAGTTGGGTACTTTCCTTTAACAAACATCAAACTTAATTATGAGCTTTGTTTATAAACGTATTGAAATCTGCTAAAATATGAGACCTACAATATAATCTAGCCGAGGAAGTCATGATTGGTATTAATTTCAAATATTGACTCAATGTTATAAAAAAACAGTTACAGAAAATGAATTTCATTGTCCTTTTAAAACTGCAGATAACAAATAACTTTGCAAATAACTTTGTTGGGCAAAGAATAAAAATACAGTACATTGAAAATTTCTTATTTAGAAGTCTACTTTCATATATGATTGATCAGTTTGAATCTTGTTATTATCAGTGCTTTGTCAAGTAATTCTTCATACTTTATACTCAAATGATCTTGGCCAAAATGTTTTTTAATGATTCAGACTTTGCCATTTGCCATATTGAACAGATATTGAAAAGATTTTAAACTTGTCTTAAGTCACAAAAGTTTTTGATCATTATATTACCTAACATAAATTCATTCCTTAGGTAAGTTTAGAAGGGGCCTTTATTCAAAAGTTTTGAATTGCAAAGGGATATTGGATTTGAAAATTCAATGACATTGTGTTAAAATGTTATAAATAAATTTGTGAATTGGAAAAGAAAAGTGGTTTTGCAGCAAATAGGGATGTTTGCAAACGATGTTATTGTCATCATATCAATACGTAAAATTAAAATATTTGTGCAAAAATTAAGATTACATTTTAAGGAATAACATGTGCAACAACAACAAAACTACAACTTGATAAGTGACTGCCCGGGACAATGAGCACTAGAAAACAAATATGTCAACAACTTGGACTACAAGCTGCAAAAGCATTATGCCAACTAGCAAACCTGTGACTGTGAACAGCCCTATTGTCCTACCCATCTCTCCCTGCTTGTGAATATTAACTGAGTTCATTTGGCAAGACTTGCTTAGCATCAGTCACAGGTATGATACTTGGCATGACACTGATACTTTGATGAACAGTGTGTCATCCTTGACGTAAGTTGGTTTTTCAACATCAGCCTGTGACACAAACAGTGGGCAGCCAGCTGCAACATTCATGTCATCGGTTGGTTTTCTGAAGCTAGTACTTGTGGGATCTGGTCTCACGATCTCGGAGATATTCAAGTGGCGCTGAGCATCATGAGCTAGCAGTGTAAAGGTTACCTAACAGAGAAAGTAGAGAACAGTGGATTTAAAAACAAAGCTGTGCTAAAGTAATTAAAATAAAAATCTATGTCATATGTTATAAAATGTTGGATGCAAAAATTGCCTGGAAGTTTTATTCACAAATGATGGTGCTAAATTTTCAGTTATATTTCATTTTCAAAGGATATGTTTCATAACTTCACACACACACACACACACACACACACACACACACACACATATATATATATATATATATATATATATATATATATATATAAAACCTCTATCTCGCAGGATAATATAGTGTAAGGTTAATTTTAGATGCAATATTCTATCATTCACTTGCAAATATAACAATCTGAAAGATTTTCCAAAACTTTCCAAAGTTGCCATTACAAGAACATTTGTCAATTGTGTGATGAAACCAGAGCTCCACCTGTCAGTGTTCCGACTATGAGCTGTAACAACAATCACTGTCACAAAAACAAATAGATTTGTCCAAATTTCTGTTAACAGCAGTTACCTACTGTTGATGTGGGTAACATCAGCATTATACATGCACTTTTTTCAATATATAAAAATCAGCTTATATTTCATGAACTGGTAAAATTTATCATTAAATATTGATTAGAGATAAATTGCAATAAAACAACAATCTACAAACTACTGGTTACAAATAAACAGAACTACATACATATAGCAATGCAGTACAAGTCACCTGTGCCATGAGAATAAAATTGAAACATTATAGCTTGATTTTAAATAATTGTATAAAAAAACTGATGTTCTCTCTATAAAAGAAAGATATTTATATTTCTGAAGAGCAAAAGAAATGTATTTTTCTCACAAAAAATTTGGCTATAAAATTACCAGAGGGGATTGAATTAACATTGTTTATATTATATCTGAACAGTAAATCAAATATAAATAAACTGAATAAACAGTTTCTTAGTTTAATAATCATGATAATAGAGTATTTATTATAGAACAGTGAATCAAATCCAATAAATTGAATAAAATATAGTTTCTTACTTGACGGCTGAATGGCCAGGTCATTCCAGGGAAGTCATCATATTCACCACGCATTATAACAATGAACAGTGACATATGGGTACCTTCACCAATACCATCACCATTCAAATAAACCCTAGCACACATCTTGTATCCACATCTGCTGGTGTAGAAGGGCTGACTGTTCAGTGACAGTGTCTTGCCGACCACAGCATCATGTTTTCTCCTTGTGTAGTCCTCGATCTTCCATATCATTGTACCATCACTGGGTGTCTCTACGACTTGAAGCCTCACACCATGCATGCCTAACAGGCTGCAAATCTGTTGAAGGTTTTTTTTCATTTCCTCTGAAAGTATATAAAAATCAGAACATCTTCTTGACCATAATTGTGAATTGTGGGAGAGAATTAGAAGAATCCATGCATATTTGTTTTAACCTATAGATCAACATTGGTTACATGACATTCCGTTTGCTTCTCTAAATACGGCATTGAGGGAAAATGGGGTTAAAGGATATGGTGTTGCCAAAATACAACAGTAACCTGAGTGTTCATGTTGAGTGTAAAAATAACGTGGAAAGGATGTCGACTATATGTTGTGGTAATAAATGATATTTGGCAAGATCGATTTAAAAGGTAATTTATCTGTACATATATTTTATCAAATATGTTGTTGTTGTTGTTGATAAAGGGATGAAGTTATCATTCAATAACACCACAAGGCTAAAAGCATGGATATATTATGTCAATATTGAAAGCACGTCAGTCCATAACAATCACACATATGGGTTATATCTACGATGAAATTCTGTTTGGAGATTGGCAGAGAAAAATTCATCTTTCATTACTAATCACAACTGAGGAGAATAATGATACCTATATCAGCTGCACACTGTTCATGAGTTCCAATCTCACTGCTGCATTCACTTTCCATTTTTTCAACTTTTTCGTCCAGTCTACGGCACATTTCCTGCACAACTCTACACAACTGCTTAGACTCTATGACTTCACTCTCTGATGCTCTCTGATTCAACTCCTGTTCCAGTTTAATCATTTTATTTTCATTGCGATGGGTATCAGTTTCCTTGAAGTGAAAAAAGTGATGACACAGACTTAAGGCACATAAAATGTCAGCTGTTTCATACACATCTGAAAAGGATATCAATAATTTCAAAATGTTCGACCAACTTTAAAAATAATAATTGTTGTTGCTTGTACATCTGCATTGTTGCACCTCACTACATCCTGGCATTTTGATGACAAGTCAACTCACACCATTAATTCTCTAACAAAGATCTTGCATAATAAAATCTGCATCTGAAAAATGGTGCAAAGAGTACATCAAAGAGTGTGAAATAATCTGATAAGTTTGTGAAGAATCCTTCAAAATATTATTTAAATTTTTAAACATAAAAAATATCACACATATTTTCTATGGTGCAGTTCTGGCATTTTTTCATTCACGCTGTGCAAAATGTATATGTGGACGTTCATTCAAAATAGTTTACAATCATTATAACTGCTATTATTATTGTTATTGTTGTTGTTGTTGTTGTTTTAATGATTGAAAACATAAATATATCACTTTGCCATATACTGTAAAATATCTAATGATATTCTTTGGGTCTTAGGAATCGAAAATACTGCCGAACTTGAAATACTGTAAAAATTGAAAATACTGAACAGGCAACTGTATGGGTAGTAAACCCACCCTAGGAGAGATAAAAGTTGCTCCTTTAAGTGTGCATATACCGGTATTTATTGGCCCTAAAAAACCTGTATAATTACAGCTGACTGACATTCTTCTCAGCTGATGTGTTTCTGGACGTGTGTGCGTTGATGACTGCAAGACTTGCTGCTGAAGATGATATCTGTTATTATTGTACTTCCTTTTATTTATGCTATCAATTTAGAGGAAATTCTATAACTCGCTTCTCAATAACCTTTTCCTCAAAATTTATCGATGAAATGTTTACATTGTTGAAAATGTTTGTTATTGGTAATCAATGACACTTGTTAGACAAATGATTTCTGTCATCATGAAGAGATAAATTGACACATGGCTTGTTACAGACATATGAGTAATTGGCTCGCCACATTAGGTAATTACCCAGCAACTTAGCTGGCATTTTACGTAAACAAGTCAGTTTTATTGACTCAAGACTGATAAGGAATCCACCAAACTTAGCAGGCAGCTCCTCCACTGAGTAAACTGTATGTCTATACTTTAAAGTTTTCAAAGGGGGAATAAAATATTATACAGTGTAAAACATGATCTGTTATAGTCATTTTGTGTTCTGTCTTTACTTTGGTATTTGAATTATAACCACAACAAATAATGTTTTACACTCTTTTATCCCGCTTCCAAAACTCCAATGAACTGGGAGCCAACCGAAATGGTTTGTTCTGGTGGAGGCATATCAGTTTACTCAGTGGAGGAGCAGCCTGCTGAGTTTGGTGGATTCCTTATCAGTCTTCAAACTGATTACTCATGTCTGTAACAAGCCATATGTCAATATATCTCTTCACTGATAACGATATCATTTGTCTAACAAGTGTCATGGATTACTTTGAAAGTTTCTCGATAGCAAATACTGAATAAATCTGCATGAATTAATAATCGTTTGTGTGTAGCAAATGCTGAATGACAATTATCTGAAGAATTCCACCACAAAAAAGAGCATGATTTAAACAAATCTTAAGGGACTTATGTAGCAAATTTCAAAGGAACTGGACAAGCCCTTTCAGAGAATACAGCTTTTTTGACCATGAATGGCATAAATTGCCCTAAAAAGACAAATATTGAAATTTCACCACATCTATACACATCCAATCAATTTGGACATGCTGCTACAGAGAAATAGATGTTTTGATCAAAAAAGGGCAACAATTGCTCTAAAAACACAAATATGCAAATTTCACTATATTTTGCAAACAGCTTCTCAGCTTGTCAAAATCAATTGTAAATCATGAGATATGCATGATGTTTGGTGGGGTGAATGTGGGCATTTCACCACGCAGTAGAAAGGGAAGCCAGGAAACCAAAATAGTCAATTTTCAAAACTATACGAAGCTACTGAGGAGCAAGAAGACCATGTTTCAGAGGAAGATGTGTAATCTGAAAAAAATGCTCCCCAAGTGCCACCAAATAACACCATTTTAATCTCTATTTTTCAAAAGCTCCAATGGCAGGATGGGGGACACCCCCCTCCTGACCTTCCCCCTGCAAAAATGCTCCCCAAGTGCCACCAAATAACACCATTTTAATCTCTATTTTTCAAAAGCTCCAATGGCAGAAGGGGGGACACCCCCCTCCTGACCTCCCCCTGCAAAAATGCTCCCCAAGTGCCACCAAATAACACCATTTTAATCTCTATTTTTCAAAAGCTCCAATCTCTATTTTTCAAAAGCTCCAACAGCAGGATGGGGGACACCCCCCTCCTGACCTCCCCCTGCAAAAATACTCCCCAAGTGCAACCAAATAACACTATTTTAATCTCTATATTTCAAAAGCTCCAACGGCAGGAGGAGGATATCCCCCTCCTGACCTCTCCCCTGACCGCTTGCGCAGTCACTTGTGGTGCTTCACACCACATCTTTGCCCTCTTTATCCTCAGACAGCGACAAACTAAAAAAAAATTATAAATCTGAAAATTTACTCTGAAAAAAAAAATTTGCACAGCTAATCTCAATTGGAAAAAAATTTTTTTTAGAAATTTACAATAGTAAAAAATGTTCACAATTTCATTGTTACCACCCCCTCCCAAGATCTAATGGTCCATCCCTTACTGGGACAAGCTTGAATCCTAGACAGTAGATGGAACAGTAGATACTGTCTATGCTTGAATGAAGACGCCATGGGAAATCAACAAACAAATTTTGAATGCTGTGATACAAGTAGTTTTACATATTTTGTGGTAAAAATGAGAAAACTTCCCTGAGCAATTTACATATGCAAATGTTATGCTAATTTTAACAAGATTCCTGAGAAGCTGCATATCAAATTTGAAAGCAGACCACAGGCGTATGAAAAAGAAGATGTTTTTACCAAACAATGAGAAGATCAACTTCAAAAATGTTCATAATCAGCAAATTTCATCATCACTTGAACATATCCAAGTCAGGTCGTTCATAGTGTCTTGAAAACAAAATATGAAAACACTTTGAGCAGCAAGTTTTCAGAATGTTTTTCTCAAATAATTATTTAATTGAGCTTGTTGAATACTATGATTCTTCTGAGTAATCTCAGAAATAATAGCTTGATCAGACTAGAATGCTCAGGTGATCAAAACAAAATATCACCAGATTTTTTACTGAACCATAATGATTTTAATGTTATCATATGAATAGGTGTTTTTTTGAAAACCACATGATAAATCATAAGTAATACCCAATTTGGAATGAATGTTCAATAAACAATAATTTCCATCAAGTGATAGCATTTTAATACAGACACGTTTTACAACAATGAATGGAAAGTATTCTTGCAACATTCCTTTTAATTTTGGAATAACCCAAATTAATTTGGAAGATGTTTATATAATTTTGCTGGGGAATATAATTTCTAGGTCTACTTAAATAATTATGATAACAATCTTGAACATCACATTATGCATTTACAGTTTACACATTGACACTAAATGTCTGAACATATTTTGCAATGTACTTCAAAATATCTGTTAAATAAAAATACTATAGAAAATCTTTACACATTACCGCTTTATTTCAATATTGGTACCCACCTGAGCTGTGATTTCTTGTTCGACCCGAGTGTTTTGACTTTCGATTTCAGTCACTTGGCTTTCAAGTTGTTCCACTTTTTGCACTGTGGCTGAAAGCTCCTGGCCTTGTTCTTGAATTCTGTTTTCCGTATTATTCATCTGGGCTTCCATTTCTTTGCTGTGGCTATCTAACCGGTAAAACCTTTCTTGAAGGCTTGAGTGATTTCCCACCAGAAGTCGGAGACGCTCATCCACGGAAGTAGACATTATAGGCTCTGCAATCTCAAAGAAAGTACCTTTCACAGTGAAAAAATTTGTAAATGTTTGATCAATGTTTGCATGTTAAAACTTCAGGCTGAAATATGGCAAGGACAGGGACAATGCAGGCCAAATTCATTGACAATTCATTGACAATTCATTGACTATTTTTGGCATTATGTATCAATGAACCACATGTAAATTTCTCTAGAGGAGATAATAAAGTTTTCTGAATCTGAATCTGAATCATTATGCATCAGTGACTATTTTATGCATTTTTGATACATTATGATGAACTCTCAATGAAGAGAATTTAATGGTTGTAAATCAATAAACTAGTTTCTGAACATGCACAACTCATCACATATGAAATATTCACGATTGAATAACAAGTTCCCACTTCTGAAGATTTATTATCATTTCTTTGTTCTATAAATCAACAATGTTTTTTTTTTACTTTTCATGAAAGTACATCAAAATACGAAGTATTACTATTGACAACACAATGCATTGCTGACAAATGATTTCTAGACATGACTAAAATCTAGTTATCAAGTGTAACACGTGTACTGGAAGTTGTGTCTTTATACACAGAAAAAATATAGAAATATATCAAAAAGTTGCCACTAATGGAACTTTAAGAGTGTTTTCTGAAAATGGATGATTTTTATTGAGAAAAGAGTAATGAAATCTGTTCCCCTGGAAATTATGGAATTTATTCAATACACTTAACGAACTGATTTTCTTGGTAACATATGAATGAACTTTGATCACACACAATCATGAACAATTCATCAAAGGGATTGTTTACTTTATGTATTCACTGGCAATTCATGACTTTTCATTAAATAGTCAACAAGTTTTATTATCATGAAATAAAATGTACGAACATATCTATGAGCAGTTGA
Organism: Ptychodera flava; assembly: GCA_001465055.1. Lineage (NCBI taxonomy): Eukaryota > Metazoa > Hemichordata > Enteropneusta > Ptychoderidae > Ptychodera > Ptychodera flava. Next base: position 1,243,342 of record LD343063.1, on the reverse strand, counting down.
TCATCTGCAATCAATGATGAAATTGTCATGTCATTGATTAGATTATCAGGATGAACTTTGCTCAACCACCCATGTCAGTTGAGTCAGTTTCAGTGATGTCTGTGTGCTTACATGTATATACCCCTGTTTTATTGACTTCAAAAAAAGCATTTGACTTGGAGAGATTGTATTCCCTCTCAAATTACAAATGTTACACATGATAATTTTTGGTGTTGTTGGTAAAATAAAAAGTCAGGGATTTCCAAGTACTGGACGGATGCATTACTTCTCAAATTACAAATTCTGTCACATGTGATAATTTTTGTTGTTGTTGTTTGTAAATCAAAAGTCAGTGATTCGATTCGATTCAGCTTTATTTAACACATTTCTAATTGACCTTCAAGCAAAATAAGACAATTAAATGGATCATGGATAAGTCTGTAATGTTTGTTGACAGACTCATAGTCTGTAATGTTTGTTGACAGACTCATAGTCTGTAATGTTTGTTGACAGACTCATAGTCTGTAATGTTTGTTGACAGACTCATTAATCACATTCAGTTTATACTGACCTCATTCTTGTGTCAGAGAATGTAAGTCAGGAATAACACATAATTGTTTTGGTACAGACTAAACAAACTGCCTGAAAATCCTACATTATAAAATAAAGAACAATCAGTTACAAAACAAACTTGGTAAAACATGTTTAAGTAATTGTTGGTCATGGTGATTTTAAGATATACAAACAATAATACTCATATACATTCAGTAAGAATCAATGAGGAAAGTGTTAGAGCATAAAATTATAACAATTATATAAATTTGTTGGAGACAAATTTTGGATTAGAAAGTTATCTGACAGAAACAAAAGAACATCAATTTTTAAATTCCAGCTCAGTGATCAAACCCATTTAGCAAAAGACAAAAGCAATCAGAGATACCGCCTAACATGATTCAAATTATTTGTCTTGCATGTGTTCTGTCTGCATCTCAGGTTGGTGCATACACAAATCTTACCATTTATGTATAAGCTTACTGGGTGTTTACATGTAATATACTGTAACCAAATTATCCTCTCCATCATTGAACCCAAGTATCTCCTTTTGTATTTTTTAACTGTATAGTTATGAGCGGATTTTACATTTTACCATCTTTGCACTAAAGATCTAAAGTTTTCAAGGACACATGTACTTCCAAACCTATCTACCCTAGGCCTCATGTAGCCAAGAACTGGATTCACAATTTTCAACAAAACCTTGGTATGTGAAAATTTGCCGGTCAAAACAACCAAAACAGGATGATTTATCGTGTATAGGCAGCGTGCACTGTCCATGTTCTTAGTTGAGTCATATACATACCAGTTTACCTTTGTTAATTCAAACTGAATGGAAATTGAAAGGCGAATGTGGTAGTAGTTTTGTAACGAGCAATGTTTGGCAAGTTTCCAAATTTTCCGCGTGGAGCTGGATAGCCTCCGTTTGTTCTTGGAACAGCCACGGTCCCTCTGACAGTGGATCAGCTAGTTATTCGCATCCCACTGGGAGTCTTTTTTTAACTTCCATGCTTACACATTTGCAGATTATCCGACACTAAACAGATTAAAGATAATGGTGAACGCTGTCATCATTTTCAACTTATTCCAGCCAATAACTTGACAACCGCTCCCTTCAAGGGACCGTGCTTGACAATGAACTTGCGCGTGTGTCACTTTGACCATTGAGGTATCAACAGACACTACCGTCTGTACATCATGTTTGCATTAGATGGCCTACAGTTGGTCTTTAGCTGTGCATCGTTAACAGGGACAACACGGAACAAGACGTTGAGTGGGCGAGCAACACATAACAAAACATTGTTATTGCAAAAACATTGGCGTGGACACGGTCACGGCCGTGTTTGGACGTACGGTAATCACTCAACCAAATGTGAGGATCTATTATAAATGTAAAAAAAATCGTGCAAGAAATCAGACAAAATATTATTGTACAACATGCTGTATGGGATGGTTCGTACGGTGGTAAAAAGCCACTAGACTGTGTCTGGCGATATAATTTACATTATCAATAACTTTCTGGTCCGACCCATTTTGCGACGAAATTGGCACTTCGGCCATAGCATTTTTAAATTCGGTGCGTGGTCTACATTGCGATCGGCAATGATGCTACCATCAGTAGTACAAGATGTCACAGGCTCCCCTCCGCCTGGGGATTTGTTTGAGATGTGGCTGACAGTTTACACACAACATACACTGACATAATATAAAACCCGCGGCAATAAAAATATCAACAAGGTGTCAAAGTATTAGACAATAGGAAATCACTTATCTAATATGATACCGACAGAGTACAGGATCGAAATGGGACGTCAGAATATGAAATGTACTGTCGCTTACCTTTGAAGACACTTATGGAATAGATAGCAACGAAAAATTTAGTCTTTCCAGAAACACGCTTGAAAGCGCTAGACTGTATTAGACGTTTTAACAGCTGAGGAAATAACCGTGCAAGGTGGTTGACTCACGCACATGATATACAACTGTGCTGTGGCTACCGCCTGTACGCCAGTACGCGTGCTGGCAAACTGTCGATACATACCATGTACATGATATACATATATACTACACACCACGCCATGTGAATGTCCGCACCGGGAATTTCAAGGACAGCGCGACGGCACAGTCACTCTGATAATCTACATGACAACCCCTCTTTTGGAGGTGTGGCCGGTACGTGTGATATGATTGGCTATTATCGGGTTATTGGCATTACGACACGCGTCGACCATTTTTACTAATCATGCTAATAATAGGTTAGGGATGCCTGTACAGGACAGTGGAAATAATGCATAAAATTCACAGCTATTTGGGCATTAAGTGGAATCCTGTTATTAAACATCAACAAGACAAAGGTTATGATTTTTAATACAATTGATGGGCTACTAAATATTACCATCTTCAAAATTTACAATCACAACAGAAGTGAGTGAATTTTGTTGTCTTTGAACAATTTTTACCTGTATGGATGGTTCGAAATGACCTGTGACATATTGAAAGCTAAAGTATTGACACCTAACCTTCATTCACATTATGTATAACTATTTAGTAAAACAACTATTTCTCAAATTTATTGTTCAGCGCTCAATGCAAATTTAATCACAGTCCTTTTGTGGAGGGACTGTGATTTAATGAATGGAATTACAAATGAGAAATGTTTGTGACAAACTTTACAGTTTTTTCTTGATCTACAAGATCACGCCAATTATTCGATAAAATGAGAACTATGAAGACATATAAGGAATAACACATACATTTGTAAATACTGGTACAGACGAAACAAACTGCCTGAAAATCCTACATTATAAAATAAAGAACAATCATCAATTTTTAAATTCCAGCTCAGTGATCAAACCCATTTAGCAAAAGACAAAAGCAATCAGAGATACCGCCTAACATGATTCAAATTATTTGTCTTGCATATGTTCTGTGAGCATCTCAGGTTCGTGCATACACAAATCTTACCATTTATGTATACTGGGTGTTTACATGTAATATACTGTAACCCAATTATCCTCTCCATCATCGAACTCAAGTATCTCCTTTTGTATTTTTTAACTGTATAGTAATGAGCGCATTTTACATTTTACCATCTTTGCACTAAAGATCTAAAGTTTTCAAGGACACATGTACTTTCAAACCTATCTACCCTAGGCCTCATGTAGCCAAGAACTGGATTCACAATAATAAATAAATCCAATTTTCAACAAAAACCTTGGTATGTGAAAATTTGCCGATCAAAACAACCAAAACAGGATGATTTATCGTGTACGGGTAGCGTGCACTGTCCATGTTCTTAGTTGAGTCACATACATACCGGTTTGCCTTTGTTAATTCAATACGGAATGGAAATTGAAAGGCGTGCCGAGTGTGTAGTGGTAGTAGTTTTGTAACGAGCAATGTTTGGCAAGTTTCCAAATTTTCCGCGTGGAGCTGGATAGCCTCCGTATTTGTTCTTGGAACAGCCACGGTCCCTCTGACAGTGGAACAGCTAGTCATTCGCATCCCACTGGGAGTCTTTTTTTAACTTCCATGCCAGTATGCTTACACATTTGCAGATTATCCGGCACTAAACAGATTAAAGATAATGGTGAACGCTGTTATCATTGTCAAGTCGATAACTTGACAACCGCTCCCTTCAAGGGACCGTGCTTGACAATGAACTTGCACGTGTGTCACTTGACCATTGAGGTACTAACAGATACCACCGTCTGTACATCATGTTTACCATTAGATGACCTACAGTTGGTCTTTAGCTGTGCATCGTTAACAGGGACAACACGGAACAAGACGTTGAGTGGGCGAGCAACACATAGCAAAACATGCGAAAACACTGGCGTGGACACGGTCACGGCCGTGTTTGGACGTTCGGAACTCACTCAACAAAATGTGAGGATCAAGTGTAAAATAATCGAGTAAGAAATCAGGTAGAATATTATTATACACAACGCTGTATGGGATACGTACGCGATGGTGAACAAGCCATTCGCCTGTGTCTGACGATAAGCTTATAATTTACATTATCAATAACTTTCTAGCCAGACCCATTTTGCGATGAAATCGGCGCTCAGGCCATCGCGTTTTGATTTTCGGTGTGTGGTCACCATTGCGATTGGCAATGATCCTACCATTAGTAGTATAAGCTGACACAGAAGCTCCCCTCCCCCTGGGGATTTGTTGGAGATGTTGCTGACAGTTTACACACAACATACACTGACACCGTGACATAATATAAAATCCGTGGCAATAAAAATATCAACAACGAGGTGTTTAAGTATATTAGACGATAGGAAATCACTTATCTAATATGATACAGACAGTACAGGAGAAACGGGACGTCAGAATATTAAATGTACCCTCACTTACCTTTGAAGACACTTAGGGAATAGATAACAGCGAAAAATTTAGTCTCTGTCTCTTTCCAGAAACACGCTTGAAAGCGCGTTCTAACCGCTGAGGAAATAACCGTGCTACCGCTGCACTGTGCCTGGCAAACTGCCATCGGTCAGATTTGTACGTATACGGTATACATACACAGTACGCCACGTGAATGTGCCCAGCCGGGGATATTTCAGGACAAGGTTATGGCACAGGTCATAAGGCGTCTGCATGACACCCGGCTTTTGAAGGTGTGGCCGGTAGCAGTGATATGACTGACCTGTTTCAGTGTTTCTATTTGGTATGGTTTGCTGTCAAGTGACAAATTTTGATTCCTCAAATGACTACCATATGCGTACATTTTTCTGTACAATAATGAAAAATGTCAGTTCTTGTAAAAAGAACAATAAAAAGTAATTATCTTTCTAGAGTGGGAAAGAAGATAGGAACAAAAATGGCTTTGCAGATACAAGCCTAGATTGAAAGTTCTAAGTGTAGCAATGACATGTACTTTTTATCGGATTCATGCAACACTGCCTGAGATCGTACCAACTTTGGTTTGAAAATAAATTCATGAAAATAATGCATAAAATTCACAGCTATTGGCCCACGGTCCCTCCACAAAATTTTGTTATTAAACATCAACAAGACAAAGGTTATGATTTTTAATACAAATGACGGGCTACTAGGCCTAAATATTATCATCTTCAAAATTTACAATCACAACAGAAGTGAGTGAATTTTGTTGTCTTTGAACAATTTTTACCTGTATGGATGGTTCAAAATGACCTGTGACATGTTGAAAGCTAAAGTATTGACACCTAACCTTCATTCACATTATGTATAACTATATAGTAAAACAACTATTTCTCAAATTTATTGTTCAGGGCTCAATGCAAATTTAATGAATGGAATTACAAATGAGAAATGTTTGTGACAAACTTTACAGTTTTTTCTTGATCCACAAGATCACGCCAATTATTCGATAAAATGAGAACTATGAAGACATATAAGGAATAACACATAAATTTGTAAATATTGGTACAGATCAATCAAACTGCCTGAAAGTCCTACATCGTGAAATAAAAGAACAAATCAGTAACAAAGCAAACTAGATAAAACACGTTGAAGTCTTGGCCTTGGTTATTCATCTACTAACATCTACTAACAATAATACTCATATACATTCAGTAGGAATCAATGAGAAAAGTGTTAGAGCACGAAATTAGTCTTGAGTATATTCAGTCATGGTGAAAACAGTTAAGTGAAGAGGGATACAAGTTGAATAGGAATATCTACATTTGTTGGCGACAACCTTTGGATTAGAAAGTTATCTGACAGAAACAAAAGAGCATCAATGTTTAAATTTCAGCACAGTGACCAAGCCCTCAGACAGAAGGAAGATCTCGCCAAACGGGCCGTGATTCAAATGGTTTGTCTTGCCCGGCCCTGTGTGCATCCAGGTTATACTTCGTATTACTGTGATAAACAGTTGGTGCCCGTGCCTCAGACAAGGAGAAAAATGCAAATGAATGCATTTGAAGTCGTTCGGGACGGTATCTGTGTGATACTGTCATTGTCATTGTCGTATCGTCCATTTCAAATTCGATCATCTTTCTGTCAATGAGATAAAGTTAAACTGATCACTGTATGAAAAAACGATGATTTCATAATTTTACAAACAGTGCAAACCATGACAATAATCTATTGGCTCGATTGTACTTTGGTTTAAGTTATTTGCGGAAAAACAACCCGATGGAGGTGTGTGGGTCATTACTGCCTCTTGGAGATGCATTTTCCAAATTTGGTGACATGCAAATCACGTATCCTTTTATGGGTGACGAGGCTGTTTGCATCTGTCAGAGCTGGAGATCCTTTTACCATGCCGTTCGCGCGCTACGGGAGACGAGGCTGCCTGTACCACAGTCGTTTGGAGAGCTATTCAGCGCTGGGACTATTCGCCCCATAGACGAGTATATAGAAGCAAGAAATACCCCTCGTCTATGGGGCGAATAGTCCCAGCGCTGAATAGCTCTCCAAACGACTGTGCCTGTACCGTACGTACACAGACCCCGGGAGAAGGAAGGGTCTATGGTACGTACACTCCACAGGCTTGCTGCTCACTCTATGTACGGCCCTAAATACGAATCACAGAGTAGACCTGGAGTGGGTCAAGCCATGTGGCAAACCCTAGATACCATAGGCGCTTGACTGGTCGCTTCCTGATACCCCACAAAACCACATACAACGTACATTTCTTGATGAGTCCCTGGGGCCGGTGGCAAATGCATTCGTGGGGCGCGGCAATGAGTCAAGTGCAAGCTATACTGCACGCTCCTTTGGTCGCCACGCACCATGGATGCATGCCTTTTTTCTACACCCATGCTGTAACAAATGACTGACAAGTATTCTCGGGCTAATCCCCTGTATTTGTAAAGCTTCAACACAGACCCTGCAACGCCCAAAGAACTCAAAATGAGAACACAGTCCCGTGTGATCTATTCCGCTCTTGGACTATGCGCCCCATAGACATAAGACGTGTGTACATATGGGTTTTTACTCGCTTGTGTACGCACGTCTATGGGGCGAATAGTCCCAGAGCTGAATAGCTCACGAGTGACTGTGATGAGAACAAGACAGTGGATATGATAATGGTCTTTTATAGGATTATGCTGTGTTGATTGTGATCTGAGCCGCTACATACACATAATACTGATAATAATAAGCTTACACGTGTCGTGAATAATGCCGGGTAAACAGTGCAGTGCGTCCATTGAATACACTGTGCGCCATGTACATATGTACTCGTTGGACGTTCTCTACTGCGCATTATTATATGACGCTAGACCGATTTCATGTCAATATTTCAAACATACCCTTGTGTTGTGACGGTTCAGCTTTGCAACTCAATTCCTCGGTTCCCGTCACACACCACGCCGTTCCAATAAAAAAAAAAACGAGTTGGACGGCAGCGTACTGTTGACAGTGACAGCAACAACATCCGTCCCTTTGTTTGTTTGTGTCCAACGCCCTCGTATACGCAGATATGCAGGTTACGGCAGGACACGGCCGCAGACGTGGGTCAAAAGCATTCAACTGTTCGTCTTAAACGACTTGGAAATCTGCAAACGCCGAGAGGGGTTATACTTATTTTTACATGTATAAGTCACAAATTCTATATTCATGTTGTATGGATATAAGCACATGCATTCGACTCGATGCAAGCAAACCGTCTTAGATTTGTGCCAAACCTATGATGTAGGCCAAGCAAGAATTACTCTACACTCATCAACAGAAGGCGCAAAATATCCTTCGTATATTATACATTATGCCCGATATTTTTTAACTCGTTAGATATGATACAGCGTATCATCTGTTTTTTTAACCATGTAAAAAAAAAGTTTTCTGTAGCAGGGAGTTCAATTTCTTGGGTCAGGGTTCATATTGTAACAGTGGGAAAATGGAAAACATTTAAACAGTTGCATGTAACTTAAAAAACAAATAATTATAGAAGAAAATGGACGGAAATTGGTTTAATTACTTTATCAGCAAGTTTAAAGCCGCCCCTCGGTGCAATGTGTCTGTATGGATGATAATGATGTTAAGATGCTTCGTATTATTTATCCCACTCCCAAGTGGGTCAATTAAGGATACGTTTAGGTCACGTTAACGATCCCATTATATAACACTTCGACCAAATAAAGCCTAAAGGTCACCCTATAATTTGACCACATACGAAAGTGGCAATCCTTATTTCCCAGAGCCCTTGGGACGATCAAATCTTTTAATGGATGCAATACTACTATACCATAAAAAAAGTTTTTCTTTGTGAAGATAGACTACCTGCCTGTACGTCCACCGAAGAGATCGAAATAATCCCCCTAAATAAACTGTATTATCTTATATATGTAAAACAATGAAATTAATCATGAGTATATTCAGTGATGGTGAGAATAGTTAAGTGAAGAGGGGTACAAGTTTAATAACAATATATAAATTTGTTAGCGACGAATTTTGGATAAGAAAGTTATCTGACAGAGATAAAAGAACATCAATTTTTAAATTCCAGCTCAGTGATCAAACCCTTCAGCTTGAATTACTTAGACAGAAGAAAATCAAAGATACCGCCTTAAATGATTCAAATTATTTGTCTTGCCTATGTTCTGTGTGTGCATCTCAGGTTGGTGCATGCACAAATCTTACCATTGTGTACACAGAGTGTTTACATGACTGTAACCCAATTATATCTCCATCATCAAACCCAAGTATCTCCTTTTGTATTTTTGAACTACATGGTAATGAGCGAATTTTGTATTTTACCATCTTTGCACTAAGATCTAAAGTTTTCAAGGACGCATGTACTTTCATACCTATGTACCACTGTACCTTGTGAAGACCTGATATAGTCAAGAACTGGATTCACAATAATAAATAAATTGAATTTTCAACAAAACCTTGATATGCGAAAATTTGCCGGTCAAAACAAACAAAACAGGATGATTTATCGTGTACGGGTAGTGTGCACTATCTATGTTCTTAGTTGAGTCACATATATACCGGTTTGCCTTTGTTAATTCAATACGGAATGGAAATTGAAAGGCGTGCCGAGTGTGGTAGTAGTTTCGTAACGAGCAATGTTTGGCAAGTTTCCATATTTTGCGCGTGGAGCGCCTCCGTTTGTTGTCAGAGCAGTCTCATTTACATCCCACTGGGAGTCTTTTTTTAACTTCCATGCTTACGCATTTGCAGATTATCCGGCACTAAACAGATTAAAGATAATGGTGAACGCTGTCATCATTTTCAACTTATTCCAGCCATGGAGGTAGTCTACCTCCATGTTCCAGCCAATAACTTGACAACCGCTCCCTTCAAGGGACCGTGCTTGACAATGAACTTGCATGTGTGTCACTTTGACCATTGAGGTACCATCACGGTCCCTCCACCGTGGTACCATCAGACACTACCGTCTGTACATCATGTTTACCATTAGATGACCTACAGTTGGTCTTTAGCTGTGCATCGTTAACAGGGACAACACGGAACAAGACGTTGAGTGGGCGAGCAAAACATAGTAAAACATTGTTATTGCGAAAACACTGGCGTGGACACACGGTCACGGCCGTGTTTGGACGTACGTTACTCACTCAACCAAATGTGAGGATCAAGTGTACAAAGAATCGAGTAAGAAATCAGACAGAAATTATTATACACACTGCTGTACGGTATGATATACGTACGCGGTGGTAGACAAGCCACTCGCTTGTGTCTGGCGATATAATTTACATTATCAATAACTTTCTGGCCAGACCCATTTTGCGATGAAATCGGCGCTTCGGCCATCTCGTTTTGAAATTCGGTGTGTGGTCTATAGTGCGATCGGTAATGATCCTACCATCAGTAGTATAAGCACAGGGTCCGGCGAGCAATATTCGTCTAGAAATTATGAATATGATCAATAAATGTCTTGTATTAAACTTTTTTTTCATTATACAAGCCTTACCTGTGTCTAGTGTGTGCCTATTACTTTACCCTAGCTATCTGTGGATAGTATTTCAAAGAAAACAGTCTATATCTGTTAATTGCCATCCCTAATCCCCTTCATTAATTTGTTCTGCCGATCGCCAACGCGGGGGCTTATCGCCCTGACCAAAGACCTCGTTAGCAGCTCATAAGGTAGTAGACGGACTACTACCTTATGAGCTGCTAACGAGGTATTTGGTCAGGACGATAAGCCCCCTCGTTGGCGATCGGCAGAACAAATTAATGAAGGGGATTAGGGATGGCAATTAACAGATATAAACTGTTTTCTTTGAAATGCTATCCACAGATAGCTAGGGTAAAGTAATAGGCACACACTAGACACAGGTAAGGCTTGTATAATGAAAAAAAAGGTTTAATACAAGACATTTATTGATCATATTCATAATTTCTAGACGAATATTGCTCGCCGGACCCTGTGGTATAAGCTGACAGAGAAGCTCCCCTCCCCCCTGGGGATTTGTTTGAGATGTTGCTGACAGTTTACACACAACGTACACCGACATAATATAGAACCCGTGCCAAAAAAAATATCAACAAGGAACAATAGGAAATCACTTACCTAATACAATACAGACAGAGTACACGAGAAACAGGACGTCAGAATATTAAAAGTACTCTCACTTACCTTAGATAGCAGCGAAAAATTTAGTCTTTGTGTCTTTCCAGAAACACGCTTGAAAGCGCTAGACCGTATTAGACGTTTTAACCGCTGAGGAAATAACCGTGCAAGGTGGTTGACTATAGTGTGACTACCACTGCACCGTGCCTGGCAAACTGCAGGGCAAACTGCCATTGGTACGGGACGTATACCGTATACACAGCACGCCACGTGAATGTGCCCAGGCGGGGATTTCAGGACAAAGGTCATAACAGGTCATAACCCCCGCCTCCAACCAAACACTGTGACAGTCTGCATGACAACCCGGCTTTTGAAGGTGTTGGCGGTACCAGTGATATGATTGACTTTTTAGTGTTTCTGTTTGGTATGGTTTGCTGTTTAGTGACACATTTTGATTCCCCAAATGTCTACCATATGCGTACATTTTTTTTCTGTGCAGTAATGAAAAATGTCAGTTCTTGTAAAGAGAACTATCAAAAGTAATTATCTTTCTAGTGTGGATATGAAGATAGGAGCAAAAATATGGCTTTGCAGATACAAGCATAGATTGAAAATTCTAAGTGTAGCAATGACATGTACTTTTTATCGGATTCATGCAACACTGCCTGAGATCGTACCAACTTTGGTTTGAAACTAAAATCATGAAAATGATGCATAAAATTCACAGCTATTTGGGCTTTAATGCTTGAGTGGAATCCTGTTATTAAACATCAACAAGACAAAGGTTATGATTATTTAATACAAATGACGGGCTACTGTACTAAATATTATCATCTTCAAAATTTATAATCACAACAGGAGTGAATTTTGTTGTCTTTGAATTTTTACCTTTATGGATGGTTCAAAATGACCTATGACATATTGAAAGCTAGTATTGACACCTAAGCTTCATTCACGACTATTTAGTAATTTCTAATTTCTAATTTCTCTCTTATTTATTGTACAGGGCTCATATTTGATGAATGACATTACTTTACAGTCTTTTCTTGATCTACAAGATCACACCAATTATTTGACAAAATGAGAACTATGAAGACATATAAGGAATAACACATAATTTTTTGTAAATATTGGTACAGATTAAGCAAACTGCCTGGAAGTCCTTCGTCATGAAATAAAAGAACAAGTCATAACAAAGCAAACTGGATGAAACATGTTGAAGTAATTCTTGGCCTTGGTTATTCATATAATAACAATAATACTCCTATACATTCAGTAAGAATCAATGAGAAAAGTGTTAGAGCATGGAATTACAATGCCATGATGAGTATATTCAGTCATGGTGAAAACAGATAAGTGAAGAGGGGTACAAGTTTAATGAGAATATCTAAATTTGTTGGCGACAAATTTTGGATTAGAAAGTTATCTGACAGAAACAAAAGAATACCAATTTTTAAATTTCAGCTCAGTGATCAAACCTTGCACTTGAATTGATTAGACAAAAGAATATCAAAGATACCCCCTAACATGCATTATTCAAATTATTTGTCTTGCTTAATATGCACTATGCGCATCTCAGGTTGATGTATACGCAAATCTCATCATTGTGTAAATCATGTTTGACATATTCCAAATATCCTCTCCATGCATCATCACACCAAAGTTTCTTCTTTTGTATTTTTAACTGTTTGGTAATGTGTGGATTTTGTATTTTACAATATTTGCAGTAAAGTTCAAAGTTTTCAAGGACACAGGTACTTTCATACCTATATCTACATGCATGGAAGTAAAAATATTTTTTAACGTTCATGCTACATGTAGCTTCAATTTGAGTAGCCCTGATATAGTCAAGAACTGGATTCACATGATCAGTGAATTTAATTTTCAACAAAACCTTGATATGTGAAAATTTGCCAGTCAAAACGACCAAAGTAGGATGATTTATCGTGGACAGGTAGCATTCCATGTTCTTAGTTGAGTTTATCATGTTTATACATACCGGTTTGCTATTGTGAATTCACGGCGGATTGGAAATTGAAGGCGCGTGGGTGTCGTACTTTTCAACTTTGGCACGTTTCCAATACTTTCCGCGTGGAGAGCCCTCCGTTTGTTGTCAGAACAGATATTGTGAAATACGTATCTCACTGGGCGTCATTATTTATTTATTTATTCATTAATGTAACTTCCATGCTTACTCATTTGTCGATATTAGAGATTCCGGCACTATAAACAGATTAAAGGTAATGGTGAACGCTGTCATCATTGTCAAGTCAAGAACTTGACAAACGCTCTTTCTTTTTACACATCCATGATTCAATGTAGGCCTATCCGGCTAGCTTGACAATAAACTTGCATGAGTTCGTTTTGACAGGTCGACGATACGATACGTAAGGTGTATATCCAATTTGGTACCAGAATTTAGCACCTTTCAGAGCGATAGTTCAGAACAAACAACACTGTCTAGCGTCTATACAGCATATTCACCATTCAATGGCCCACCACCGTGAGTCTATAACATGTGCATTACAAACAGAGAACAAGACGCTGGCACGGTTAAGTGGGCGAGCAACACGTACAGCAAAACATTGTTATTAGGATATTGCGTGAACACTTGGTTGAATGTATCCAATAACTTTCTGATCAAACGGTCCGGACCCATTTCCAGCGGCTTTCCCGTCTTTAAAATTCGGTGTGTGGTCACATTGCGATCGACGCTAAAACCTGCCGCACACGAGAGTAATTAGCTGAGCAAACAGCCTCGAATAAAAACTTTATTACAATACTATATATCAGTAGTAATCTGATACAAAAGCTCTGAGGATTTATGAGACGATGCTGACAGTTTACACAACGTGCACTATACCCGTGGCAAAACAATATCAACAAAGTGTCAAAGTGTTAGACAATAAGGAAATCAGCTATAAATCTAAGTACAATACACACAGTTCTATCACTTACCTTTGTAGTACACTCAAGAAATCTGAGAAATAGATCGCGGCGAAAAATGTAGTATTCCCAGAAACACGCTTGAAAGTGCTACACTGTAATTTAACCGGAGAGAAGATTAGAGTTGCGGTGCGAGATGGTGGACTGCGGTGACTCACGCTGAACAGTGCCTGGGAAACGCGTTGCGCATAGTTGGACACCCACGTGAATGGGCGAATAGCCGGGGATTTTAGGACAAGGGTAACGACACGCGTAAGGTGAAATCTATACCCCACTCCCCCGACACAACCAGCTAAGGGAGTGGTAGGGCTACGGATCCGCAGCAAGGTGACTGACAGGTCACGATCCACCGTGGACAAGCACGGTCGCTTGGGCACTTTTATAAGCGGTTAACCGCCGCATACCACATGCGACTGTACTGTGTAATGTGGCTGCATTGTATTCGTTTACGTATGGGTATATTTAGGCATCGCCTCTGCTATCTATGATTTTGGTAAAGTGAACCATAGGGTCACAAGGCGTTATCAGTCATAGCAAAAGTGTAAAAAAATTAATAAATTTATCATTATAAATACTGTCCATAAAAATTATATATTTCTGTCAATATTTTATACTTTCAAAAGAACCCTACTGCACTCGAATCCTGAATAACGGTTAGTTTTCATGCAAAATTCATGCAGTTGTACTACTGACCCTGTTATAATATATTTATGATTACGAATATTCTTGTTAAAAAAATAATGTTTCTGTCATTATTGTACAGTTACAAAAGTACCCTACAACACTCGAACCCTGAATGATGATCAGTATTTATACCAAACTCACGCAGTTGTAGCACAGACCCTCAGAAATATGGTCAATATAGTTGCAGCAGTATCATTGCACGGTAACTTTATGCACACGGTCACTGTACTGCCTCGGCAGACTCTCTGAACAGTAAATAATATTACCAAAAGTATGCTCATGAGTAGCAAATGTGTAAACTTTGTGAAAATCTCACTAATTGTGAGTCAGAATTTTACTTGTTGGATGTGATTTTTACAGGAACATAACCAAAAACCTTCAAGCCAATAATCAGTTGTTTCCCTAAATATTACTGCTTGAAGAATTACAAAATAATCTATGTCATACAATATTACAAGAGACCATCTTTACTTTGGTCTTGTACATTGTATTACTAATTTTGATGTACCAGGCTGCATGGTGTTGTGTGTGTGTCCATTAATTCAAACAGTTGCCAACCATTACATACTTCACCTTGGTATTTGATGGACGGTGCATCAAAATATGTTCAGATGCACTTGACCTTATGAATATTATAAGCTATGGTTTAACCTCCTTAAAACAATTTGACCTATAATGTCACAGAAATGCTTTGACTGCCTATCTCATCTATCTGTGGCATGGCATCATCAGACCCTTTATCCTGATGGAGAAAACCAAACCCAAGTCTTGTATGGAGCTGAATTGGAATGGAGAATGATCATTGTGCAGTGAGAGTCCAATACCTACATCCAAACTTGCTATGCAGTGAGGATTTGTAAAGAAAGGTTTTTTACACCTTGTCATAATATGCCAAAGTATAGTGATTTACCACATTTTGTTTAAAAAAATGACTGAAAGGGTATGATTAAACATGCAATATAACTATCCTTGTCTTGCTTGGAAATCTAACAATAGCTGAACAAAATATCTTTAAAGTTTCGTATGCATCAAAATGTTCTATTCATATTTTTTTTTGGGGGGGGGGGGAAGGATCTAAATTTCCTGATGTGAAAACATCTCTTTGTGACATAATATGGAAATAAATGGTCTTCATATATCAAATCCTATTTGACAGTGGTGGAAGCCTTTGTTTCAGAGCAAACATGGCTTGGAGTGCACTTCAGTGGATAAAGAATGCAACGTCTACAGTCCTATCCTATCCAGGGACAGATTTATCACCCATCCGTCCGTCCATTATAAGAATTCTGTATGAGATAGGGCTGTTCAGACCCGAAACCTAGAAAGGAGACTTTTCATGGCCAAGTCCAGTTTTCTTCAACTGCAAATTATATTATAAGAGCACTGAATTATCACCTGACAAACTTTCATATCACAGCATTACAGTCCAAGTTTTACCATTGCATATTTCAAAAGGGCTAACATACTCTGTGTTATCACATCAAAATTAGGCGGTGAATACTATTTTATCTCCAAGAGGAACAATACAAACTCTGACAGAGACTTTAAGACTTTTTATTGTCATCGTATTGTTTAATCATGAATCATTACCATCACTACTACAACTACTGGCACAACTGAAGATTAGTTGACACACCTTTGGTGAACTAACAGGGATTTCTTAGGGGGCCCTAAATAAAGTGATGGGACGAATGGACTCCGTACGTTACTGGCAATTCAAACAAAAATTTCTTTGTGTCCACTAATCTTCAGTCTTGCCCTATTATCAAGATACATGTAATGAAGAAAATACAGGACAAATATACAAATAAATGACATTTATAGTGACTACAAAGCATTAACGGCAGTCCAGTGGAGTCTGGAATGTACAATACTCATCATAACTTGAGTTGCAAAAATGTCAAAAATTAAGTCAAAAAGTCTTACTAGGAATGTTAATTTTTTATATTTACTATTTTATAACTTTATTATTGTGATTTGAATTTACCAACATCAATATTTCTTTATATATAAAACTTTTTTATTGTGATATATTGCATCCACCATCATCAAGATATGAAAATTCCTCATATACGTTTATTCTGTCTATTACTGACTCCAGGGAGCATATTTGCCCGTGAAATATTCAGTATAGTACAAACAAGGCATTTGATTGGCTGCATAGTACAAACAAGGCATTTGATTGGCTGCATAGTACAAACAAGGCATTTGATTGGCTGTATAGTACAAGTCATTTGATTGACTGGTGCATCTCTCACTCATTCATGTGTGATTTTAAACTTTCATCAAAATGCTTCCCTGAAGGTTAATGGCAATAAAAAAATACACCTGATTATCAGTTAACCATGATTAATCTTATGATATGTATCCAATGAAGGTTGCAACTTCATCATTGGAATGTAATTTGTGACAACGGTTCCTGCCGTGGTTCTGAATTTTTATGTGTTAAATGTCACAGTCCTGAACTTTATAACAGCTGAAACTCAACAGAAAATAACTGATTGTGAATGACTTCTTGAACTTTTCAGTGAATTACATTAAATGTTGCTCATACAAGAAGCAGAGTCTCTGTACTATGTTTTAATATTATTGTACTATGCATTCATCAAATGAGTACTGATATTGTATCCAATTCAACAGTTTTGCAACTCTGTTACTTTGTATTTTTATCTCAGCCTCAAGTTCATTAACACCTTGACTATGCCACCCTATAGTAAACTTGCAGTACTGACTGTGCACATACAGGATCTCACTGGAATTGTCTGGCACTAAAGTTCTACACTAATTCATAGAGGCTCCAGAAATTTCCAACATTCAATGTTGTCTGGGACTTACATATTTCGCTATGAGGGTAAAAAACAAATGCAATCTTTACGGAAGGAAAGAGACTGTTCAAAATTCACTCTGTAATAATGTTAAAAGTTAACAGGGATAAAACCCTACTGGGATTAGTTGGAAGATAGATAAAAAAACACTTTTTAAGCATACTCCATATATATTTCTGTACATAGTTTTTTTAGTTTATAGAAATGTACAAGATTCACATAAAGAGCAAATAAGATAATACTGTTAAGTTGCATTCACAAACACTTTTAAATTAAAAAAAATTGTGATTTAAAATGTGGCTTTTACCTTTTGTAACATTTGATTCACATAGAAGTCACAGTGTATTGCAAACAGTCAACATTTGAACTTGCAATAAAGGGCAGATCATGCAAAGTTGAGAGAAGATAAAAGGAGATGGCTTCTGTACTTGACCTCAAATATCTGCCATTTTATGACTTTAACACAATTGGAACTAATTTTGGGTAATTGGATGGTGAAGTGATGTCGGTTTCATCTGCAAATGTAAGCTCATCTGCTTAAAGTTATACACTTGTTTTTATGAGTAATTTGTAATATTGTAACATTCAGCACTAGGGCACCTAACACTTTTGAGAAATTCCAAAAATATGAAGATCCAATTATCCCAAATTAGTTCCAATCGTGATCTTTCTGATTTTGATCAGGAACGTAATAAAGTTCCATATTCTGATTGATATTATTCTAAGAGTCAACAAGGCAAGCACAAAAGTAGTGTGCCATGCCACATCACCATGTACTTTTCAATGTATCCACTCAGTAAATTAGAGTTATATACCCTAATTGCTGTGACAAATGCGCAATCTCCATAACTTATCTACAGTCCAAGTGTGTGGCAGTACTATGACTTATCATAATATTACAAACTCATAAAATATCATCAGTTTGTTATTTAGTTTACACAGTTTCTGAATATTTGCAAGGTCAAATCTTGACTGACGGTGAATTGAAAAACAGTGTGTTTAAAAGATGGTACAAAAGACAATTGCAGTTTTAAAGGGCTGGGTACTTTAAATACCAAATGGATTAAAGTCTGTTTAAAGATAAGGCCTAAACTGTAAGCTAAATACAGTATTTCATTTGCAAACTAGCTCAAATTAATGGATAAGAACATTAACATAAAATGATTTATCATTGTCCCTTTTAAGGATTGTCTGCAAATAAGCTTGTTTGGCAAAGAATCACAAAAGTGCCAGTCAAACATTTTGCACCAGTCAGTAATTTTAATTAATATACTGGTGTGATCTAGGCCAAAATGTTCTAAATAATTTAAACTTTTTTTAAATAAATAAAATACCATTTATTGAGCCAAATTTGCCTAACAAAAACAAATTGAATTCATAAGCTGTTTGATATAAATAAGTTTACAATATACATGTACTAAATGTAAAATTTAAATTTATGTATCATTTCAGCATTTAGAATGGGTTTTGTATAGGGGTCTTCAAAATTATTTGACATGTATTAAGGATGTTTGATTTGAAACTTTTATGGCTTTGGCTTTACAATGTTTTTAGGAATTTGAAAACAAAAAGGACATTGGGTAAATTCCCCTTCTCTCCTTCTCTTTGGTGTTTGTGGATGTTACCTAATGTGTTCTTTTGGCAAGACGATAGTAATCAGGCAACTTAGCAGGCCACTGATACTTTGATGAACAGTGTGTCATCCTTGATGTACGTTGGTCTTTCAACATCAGCCTGTGACACAAACAGTGGGCAGCCAGATGCAACATTCATGGCACCAGTTGGTTTTTTGAAGCTAGTACTTGTTGGATCTGGCCTC
This sequence comes from Ptychodera flava, assembly GCA_001465055.1. Lineage (NCBI taxonomy): Eukaryota > Metazoa > Hemichordata > Enteropneusta > Ptychoderidae > Ptychodera > Ptychodera flava. Next base: position 1,224,060 of record LD343063.1, on the reverse strand, counting down.
ATTGTCTTAGAGATATTGAACTGGTCCTGAGCATCTTGAGCCAACAGCGTAAACGTCACCTAAAATAAATAAATAAATAAATAAATAAATATATATATATATATATATATATATATATATATATATATATATATATATATATATATATATATATATATAGCAATATTACAATAAATATGAGAACACATATCGTATGTTTGGTACCTATTAGTCAAGTTTCACACATACACGCGATGGTCAGATTGGTAGATTTTATTGTTTGAAATTTGCTTCAAGTGCTTACATGTAAGTATCAGGTTGGGTCAAACCATTTGGTGTGGTGGGTTGGATTGAAATTTGACAAGTAAAATTTGTTTTCGTGTCGGCACTTGGAGACCACTTCGGAATGGTTGTTTAAAAGGCTGGACTTATCTGCATTGATAATGGATAGCTTCTCTGTAAGACAAAGGTTGCATTTCTCAGACACATTTTGGAGCTACTTGCTTTCGATGGGATTGACCATGATATATTAAATGGTTTGTCCTGAGATTTCCAGTGACTGACATACTTTGATAATTCTGTGCTGTTGACGTATGCTTTGCTTGGGAAAGATCGGACAGGATTTGCATAGCGTGTTTTAAATGTGTTGTCAGTTAGGCTGCGTTCACAAAAAATGGTTAGGGGGGGCTGGAGGAATTCAGGGGGGGGATTCGAAAATTTTGGGGGTAGTAGAGGGGGGCGGACTTGAAAATTTTGCTCTACCTGTAGGGGGACTTGAAAATTTTTGGTTCCCTTTTGTGTTTTACATTTTCCAATTCCAAGTTTTTGTAGGTAATTCAATGAAAAATGAATACCATTTTTATGTCATCAAAATGTTGTAATGTTAGTAATAATTTAACAAAATCTAGAACCATTTTGTCACATTTCATGACTTTTATCTCAAATAATCTAAACGTGTGATTTGTCATAAAAAACAGACTTGAGCCTAGTAACAGGGCAGAAGCTGCAACTATTAATGATTTCTGCAGTATTTCTATGCAATATAACAACTACAGTTTCTTGCTATCTCCCTGCAGCATGCTAAAAGACTCAATATTTAGTTTGTCGACAAAGTCTGTATATATAAATATAAATATGTATTTGGTTATAACTTAATTGGAGTCCAGACTGACAGTCAGTTGTCAGTGATACAAATGCATGGTACACATACATAGGCTGTGACAGCAAGCTGAATGCTAAAGAATTCAACATGCTGTAGGGAGTAGGACAAGAACGCAATTGTAAAACTGAACAAAAATATTGCCAAAATTATCAAAGTTAATACAGCTACTGCCTATGGGTAGTGTCACTATCATTAATGCTCTGCTACTGCAGTTCACTGTCACTGCATACCTGAACAGTGACAGAGATAGCTCTGAATCTGATGTACATGGTAGTTGAAGAAGAGTTTGGGTCAAATGACGCTCATGACAGTGAAACATACTTGTACACAAGATCAGGCCAGAGAGCAACACATGGAAGAACACATAGAAATTTTTGAATTCTGGCATATGAGAATAATCAAATATTAAAGAAAAAAGATGGGGGTCACCATGCTTGATTTTCTAAATTTTCACATTCTTGTTACAAAATGATACAGAAGTAAAACTTTGAACTGTAAAGACCAAGAGAAAAAATGTGACCAAATGGAATTATTTATTTTTTAACCAAATTTGCAATTATTACACCAACAATTTCAGAGATTAAAACATTTATTTGATGGAATATTTTAACCTTCCAGTATTGTCAACTTTGAGTAGCATCTAATCCATATATGTCTTGTAGTTTTGAAACAAATTTTTGGTAGGTCACTGTGCAATATGTCAATTAGTCAGAAATCACAATTTGCCTACTCTCTCATGATTGTCATTTTGTGTGCTCTTCAGCAGGAGCAATTGACCTGGCCAGAGTTGGATTAGCTCAACTTAGCTTTTAGACCAATAAATCTAAAAAATTCACTGATGCATTAAAAGAACTTGCTTTTGGAATTTGACTATACAAAATGCTAATACAGTTAATGTTGAACACCTGTGAGCAGAACGGCGCAATACATGTTTATTTTTTCTGCGCTCACATCCTTTACAAATATGCGGGCCTGTGATAGTTCGGGGGGGGGGGACTTAAAAAATTTTGACCATGTAGATGGGGGGGCATTTGAAAAATGTTTAGGGTACTT
>LD343063.1:1185232-1217796 GCA_001465055.1 Ptychodera flava | reverse complement strand
TAAAGTTTAAAACCAGTGGAATGCCTTGACAACAAACCCATCTTTTATTGCAGGAATATAATAATAAATAATAAATGTGAATAAATGTATGTCTGTCGCTATTTTTTTGTTTTCAAAAAATGTAATCTTCATTGAAATTAGTGAACTGGAATATAAGTTTTGGAATACTGTCTCAGATTTCTGTTCCTTTGAGTTTTTTATAAGAAAAAAATCTGAAAAAAAATACTCCCTAAGTGCCACCAATTAACACCATTTTAATCTCTTTTTTTCAAAAGCTCCAACAGCAGGAGGGGGACACCCCCTTCCTGACCTCCCCCGTTGCACTGTCGCTTGTGGTGCTTTCACACCACATCTTCGCCCTCATGTAAAAAATCCTACTGAGAACACTGCATTTCATCAGAGCACTGGATACAGACCTGTACATCAGCCCCTGTCACAGCAATGGAACCTCTTTCCGTCACAGACCTGTATGTACCACAGGGTTTAATCAGGGTCTGTACAGGGCCTGTCGCAGCAGCAATCCATTTCACTATATTGATATTTAACTTTCCCAATTTTCTTTTTTTTTTGGGGGGGGTGTCACTCAAAATTTCTGTAGCAGAGAGGGGGGGTTACTCAAACACGTCATGGTTGGCAGGGGGGGTTACTCGAAATTTTGGAGTTTCTAAAGCAATTCCTCCGACTCCCCCCAGGCCGTAAATAATGACGGCTCCCTAAATGCATACTTGCAGACACGTTTTGTAGACTGAAACGAGTTTAGAAAACAAGCAAGGAAAACTTATCAGAGCAATATAGAATATATTTATAGCACAACTGAGGAAAGTGTCAACATACCCATCACAGCTTGAGAGACCCGTTGAGTTCCAGTCCAAACAGCATTTGCTGCATCTCTTTCCATTTCTGTCACTTTGTCCTCTACTCTTTGACAACGTTCCTGTGATTCCATGGCAATCTGCTGGCATTTTTCAAGCTCACTTTCCTCTGCTGTTTGACGAAGCTCCACTTCCATTCTCACAACTCTGTCTTCACTTTGTAAGGCATCGACTGATTCCTTAAAAAATCATGTTGAAAAGCAGTCATGTCATAGAAACTATTTAACACAGAATTATGGTTGTTGTTTGAACTCTTTAATATCAATATTGTCAACAATCCTTAGTTTTAATTAGCATTAATAAACAGAAAGCATATGAAATAGTTGCTTTTTTGCTTGACTTCACAAATCATACAATTAATTGATAAAGTTTATAATTCTGCTGTCACTGAAAAAGTACAAACACTTTCATATGTGAGTTCTTTAATATCCATTTCCCATCAAAACTGTGCTCTGATTATGATGTGAAGGGGCACTGCAAAACATTTCTATGATTGTGTCAGCCAGGATATAATACAGTTGGACACAATTGATGTTTTAGATTTACATTTTAACCCTTTCACCACCATGGTTTGGCCCAAAGCCATTGTTATCAATGGTAAGTTTGGACCTGTTCACAGGGAATTGGGGGTGAACAGGTTAAGATAATGGTCAATGTAAAATTAAAATGATGTAAATAATTGCCCGATACAAACTATAAAAAGTTACAGAATATATCATTTTCATATTGGCACTCACCTGTATTTTTGCACTCTCTTTGATTTGATTTTCAAGTTTTGTCAGTGTTTCCATCAGTTGTGGAACTTTCTGGTTTACTTCTGCAAGCTCCTTAGTTTGTGATTGGAATTTGCTCTTCTCAATACCTGCTTGGATTTCTGCTTCTTCAACACGTCTTTCCAATTGAGAACACTTTAATTTGAGTTGTGAGTGACTCTTCTCAACAAGTGCTAAATGCTCAGCCTCAGAGTGGGACACATGATTCCCAATCTCCAGGACAGAACCCTTGAAGATGAAAATTGGTAAATTTGGATGATCATGATGCTAGTCAAACCTTTAGGCTTTGTTTTATGAACTTTACTATAAACCAATTCCTGAATTAATACACCTTAACTATGAACTTGGCATGATATTTATCATGTGTGTTTATTTTAAGGACAGTCTTTCATTTATATGCCATTGATTGTTTCATTATTATTTGGTTGCTCCCCCAAATCACATCATCATAATCTACCATGAATCTACCTGAAATTTTGACAATTTAGGTGGTACTAGGATGATAAAACCAGTACTCTAATTGTTACTAACCATGAGATAATGAAGGAATTTGACTTAGAGTTCGTGACATTGAGACATGACGAAAAAACTGACATTTATCGTTTCCAGCAAGGTGAGGGACAAAGGATAACTGAAGTTTGGAACTAGCGAAACAAATTACCCAACATTTTGCGATATTTGAAATTCAAAATGTCTGCCATTCCTGTGTTAACTTGATGGGGAAAAATTAAACTTTGGATTTTTGAAAAACTAAGCCAGTGAAAGTTCTTCTTTCTCCAAGAGCTTTAAAATGAGCCCCCACATGTGGTAGATCAGAAGAGAATTGTAGAAATTTGAGAGTCTGATTATCTGTCCCCGAGGTGTGTTCTACCTTAATATATTACAACAATTTGTTCACAGTGCTAATGAGTGAAAGATCACTACACGATGCCAGTTACACCTTTGAGTAATAACTATACAATTACAACCATAACCACAGATAGTTCCCCCTCTACTGTTCACACAATAACCAAGTACTAATGAAGTTTGAACAATTACCACCACTTCTTCAGCAAATTCTACACTGAAGATCAACACGACTACAACTTTCCCCATCAAATTCAGTACAATAATTACTTTTGATATATGACTTACTTATAAAAATTCAGTGTACGCAAACCTGCGAATAATTAGAATGTAATGCCCATCAAGCTTTCAGTAGAAGTAAACCTGTATAATTATGACCAATGTATTGTTGAAACCCAATCAAATTTAAGTACAATAATTAACTTTTACAATTTGGCAAAATTACCAAAACAGTTAATATTCAAATCATTTGTCTGCTAAACCTTAGTACATGTATGACCAAATTACCTCAGGAGTCTATTGGACCAATTGTTGCAAAAATTCATTTGCAAATGAACAGATAATCAGTATGCCAAATCTACCAACCAAACTTTAATAGATATAATATCAATGTCATGTCCCAGTTGCAAGAAATTGCTTTTGGTAATTTTTGAGATCTTGCAAGTAAGATGAAAAATATTAACTATGCAAATTAAACATAGCTTTGCCAACTTCATAAACTTACCTTAAAATCACATCCATATTTACTATATTCACATAGCTGTTCAGCCTGTTTAATGAGAGAAAATTAATATTATAACACTGTCACTGGTTTCAGTAACTCAAGAATGTAGCCAGTGTTATTAGTGGGAAAATATAATTTTGGAGTATTGTTATATATACACATTAAAGCACAAAGCAAAAATATTTCCAAAAGTAAATACTAAAAGTTATATTGACTGACAAAAATTGGCAAAATAATGCCAGTATATATATATGTACATATATATATATATATATATATATATATATATATATATATATATATATTTATTTGTAATGTATGATATACATTACATAGTGCATATGGTATACATGTTTACAGTACCTACACTGGTACTGTATGTATGATTATAGACCAGTATACATACATATGTATGTACATAGATCTATACATACATATGTATGTACATAGATCTATACATACATGTATTTAGTGTTTGTTCTCCATTTCTGCCAATCCCTTCCTCCATCCATCCTTCCATCCTGATAGATAGCTCCAAATAATAGCAGATAAGAATTAAAAAATCCATTCTTACCAGCTCTCCTGCCAAGTCCATAATGTCACAGTAAGTTGATATAAAATTTATCAGGCTGCCTTCTACCAGACAATGGTACAGCGGTATGCTGAAAATGATATGCAGAAGGACATAACAATAACTGAGTCTTAAAACCCTACTAAAGCATGCATTTCAGTATAGTTCTGCAATTTCAATTTATATCTTCATTTTACAATTTATTTTGTTGTAGCAATGACACTGGCTCAAAGCAAACTTGAGTTGTATACCACAAAATATTACATAAATAGCAATTTATTTGACGGAGCACTGTAACACAATTGGTCAATTCTATCAGGCATTTCACTTTTACACAGAGGGTTAATTTTACCGCAGTCCCCTCAAGTGAAGAATCGGACTCCTAGTTGTTTGTTTGTTTGTTTGAGGTTACATTTGGAAATACCATTTAAAATTGGGTCTCATAGAGAAGCAATGTTCATTAAAATGACAGCACTCATATTCACAAATTACAGCAAATTTTCCATACATGATTGTATGATGTTCATGATACAGTATTTTGAAACTTGTAAAGATCAGTAGATACAGGGAGCTGACATGATGGCCTATCATAAGCATATTGTTCAGTCAAATAAACGTACACTGACTCTTTCAGATTCAGCTAGTTTGTTCCCTTGAAATTGTAATCAAAAGTGAGATGAATTGACAGAAAAACAATACAAATGCTAATGAAAACACAATGAAAAGAATGTACCAAACAAATATTATTCAGATGACAAACTTTATGAAAAATCAGAAATTTCTGTGCTGTTGATACCACTACTTTGAAAAGTTTAATACCAAGTAACTGTGTATTTTGAGGGGGCAAACAAGACTTTCCACTTGACATCAAATCTCTTCCCGGTAAATAACAAAGCCTTGGAAGAGCAAAAATCCAAAGAGGAAATGATTTTTATAATTTCAAACTCCCTCCCTAAACATAATAAATTACTGAAATAGGTGATCAGAATTCAAACAGTGACAGGGTTTCAAACTACAAAAGATTTCAATGGAAAATCTCAACAGTTATCGAATAGGATGCACATACAGAGTTTCCATGGTGACATGTATCCATGGCGATATGGTATGTGCAAATTGACTTATAATTCACCTGTGGCCACTTTAGTGTTGATCAAGGACTTGATACAGACGGAAATTCTGCTTGTACAAAATGCAAAATTAGCTCTGTCTGGGGTTGTAAATGAATTTAAGATTGGCACCCTGTGTTAAAAATTGAGATACAATGTAACATTACCATGCACTGGTTCATGTACAAGTCTTGTTTATTTCAGTTTCTCCAGACACGCTCTCTGCATGGGACATACAATTACTTGATGCTATAGTAGTGAGTTCATAAAAGTGTGTTGCTTCAATAAACTAATTATCGAGTAGAGGCTTTCACTGAAATAGGTGATCAGAATTCAAACAGTGACAGGGTTTCAAACTACAAAAGATTTCAATGGAAAATCTCAACAGTTATCGAGAAGGATGCACATACAGTTTCCATGGTGACATGTATCCATGGCGATATACTATACTATGCACCAACCTGAGATGCACACAGAACACAGGCAAGACAAATAATTTGAATCATGTTAGGCGGTATCTTTCATTTTCTTCTGTCTTATTAATTCAAGCTGAAGGGTTTGATCACTGAGCTGAAATTTAAAAATTGATGTTCTTTTGTTTCTGTCGGCTAAATTTCTTACCCAAAATTTGTCGCCAACAAATTCATGTATTCTCATTAAATATGTACCCCTCTTCACTTTACTATTCTCACCATCACTGATATATACTCATGACTAATTTCATGCTCTAACACTTTTCTTATTGATTCTTACTGAATGTATATGAGTATAATTGTTAGTATATCTTAAATTACCATGACCAAGAATTACTTAAAACATGTTTTACCAAGTTTGTTTTGTTTCTGATTGTTCTTTATTTTATAATGTAGGATTTTCAGGCAGTTTGTTTAGTCTGTACCAAAACAATTACATGTTATTCCTGACTTACATTCTCTGACACAAGAATGAGGTCAGTATAAACTGAGTCTGTCAACAAACATTACAGACTATGAGTCTGTCAACAAACATTAGGGACTTGGTCCATTTAATTGTCTTATTTTGCTTGAAGGTCATTCAGAAATGAAAGCTGGTGCTCAGTACTTTCAAATCACATACTTTTGATTTACAAACAACAACAACAAAAATTATCACATGTGACAGAATTTGTAATTTGAGAGGTAATGCATCCCTCCAGTACTTTGAAATCCCTGATGCAAATGCAAATGAAAACACAATAAAAAGAATGTACCAAACAAATATTATTCAGATGACAAACTTTATGAAAAATCAGAAATTTCTGTGCTGTTGATACCACTACTTTGAAAAGTTTAATACCAAGTAACTGTGTATTTTGAGGGGGCAAACAAGACTTTCCACTTGACATCAAATCTCTTCCCGGTAAATAACAAAGCCTTGGAAGAGCAAAAATCCAAAGAGGAAATGATTTTTAACTCCCTCCCTAAAAATAATATATTACTGAAATAGGTGATCAGAATTCAAACAGTGGGTTTCGAATGACAAAAGATTTCAATGGAAAATCTGAACAGTTATCGAGAAGGATGTACCGGCACACACAGAGTTTCCATGGTGACATGTATCCATGGCATATAGTATGTGCAAATTTGACTTATAATAAGTGAAATCACAACTGAATCCCTTCCCTGTAAATAATCCTCCAAATTATGGGTAGCATAAACCAGTGAAGCCATCAATTAGCTGTTCAAAAAAGAAAAGTGGTCTATTGATAGTCATGTCTGTTTTACTGTAGAACTATGTCTTTTACTTGAGAGGTGCAACAAATTATTTAAAGGTTCAGAATTGAAATAATACCTCAGTCACACTGATAACAAATTTCAAGTAAATGAAGAAGTAAGGAACATTGTACAGTCTCTTCAATGTACAGTTACATGTCACCATATGAAATTTGACTAAAACTGTGAAATAAAGTTTTGCAATCTTTGATAAACATATATTGAATTTTCTTATCAGTTTGTCATTTACTGAATGACCCTTTGGGAATAGCAAAATCAGAGCATTGGCTGTTGACACCCATTGGTAGTTGGCATTCAGTGCCTTTCTGTGGGACTGCATTATGATGATCACAGTGGATATACAGAGCTCGAAATTAGCGGTAGTCCAACATCCACAGACTACCAACTTTTCTCTGGGGCTACCGAAATCCATGAAATGGTAGCGCACACAGACTGCCAAAGCCTGGGACCTGAAATTCAGTCAGTACTTAGCATGCCATGTCCGGTCCGTTACTTTTTAACGAGCTAAGGCTGCGTTCACCAATAATGATTGGGGGAGGGGGCTGGAGGAATTGCGACTGAAATCTTACTTTCTTCAGATCCCCTCTCAATACCCTAAAAAATACCGCAATCATACGGTGTCGCTCACATTTTATCAGAATTGGTACATATTACCAGTATGGGTACCAAAGATCAACCAGAAAAACAAGAATGACAAAAGCAAATAAGGTTTCCAACTTAGGTACTGGAGGTCATCTTTAGGAACATGCATATCAACTTCTATAGCAATGGGACAAGCAGATCTTACATACATAAGCAAATGTCAACAAAAAATTAGCCAGAGAAGCTTGACAAAAAGAAAAGGTGGGAGAGTGGGGAAAAAAGAGTACATGTAGGAAAAAATATAAAAGGGATCTTTAAAAAAGGAATGCTACCTCATCAATCTTCTATCCCCTACCCCCTCCTGAATATCAAATGTTCCACCCCTTGATCATGTTTACATAAGACCAGCTGGCAGTATATTTACAACTTTGCGGATGTTTTAATTAATACTATGAGTGCTATCATTCAAATGTAAACAGCACTTAAATCAGTTACAGATAGTGAAATTCCTTCCACTGTGGGGGGAATTATGACATCTGGAATTATCCTAGATCCAAATTTCTCATCAGTTCTTGTATGTCTTACATGCGAAAGTTGCAAAAATTGATTCGCAATGAAAAAATTTACCTCAGCTCTGTTTTCAGGATCAAATTTTACTACAAATTGATATTAAACAAGACAAAATTATGTTCACAGCCTTCGAAACTGTCTCACAACAAATCCTTGGTTGGTGTAGGTCATTTAAGGTCACAAAAGAAAATTACCTAAAATATAAATATTTGGGGGTTTCACAACTTTTTGAGCAGAAAATTTATCTGATATTATCAGATAAATTTTCTGCTCAAAAAGTTGTGAAACCCCCAAATATTTACATCCCTCGGGACTTTTGTACCAAATTACAAAGCTATCAGACAAGTAATTTTGGGAACACGTTTTCTTGACCATATGACAAAATTGTCTTAAAAATACAAATTTGTATATTTCACGACAATTTCCACATACCTAACTATCCCTGGACATCTGTACACCAGATGTAAAAGCTGTCTGTTCAAGGGCTTTAAAATGAAAATATTTTTTACGATTTTTTGACCAAAAATAACAAAATTGCCCCAAAACAGTTATATTTCCAATTTTGTCGTAATTTCAACAATAAGAAGGGTAACACCCTTGCAAACATCCAATCCAAATTTGAGAGCAATTGGGCTAGCGGTTTCAGAGAAGAAGAAATTTTACTTAAAATGAGAAAAATAACCAAAAAATTCAGTAAAAATATAAAATTCAAGATATCTTCACGATATTCATCAAACTGATTTGGATCAACCTTAGTAACCTGTATACCAAATATCAAAGCTATCAGATTAGTTATTCTTGAATAAAAAAATTTTGACCAAAAATTCGGAAAATTGCCCCAAAATTACAAATATAAAAATTTCAATTCAATTTGTATACACTTGACTGATGTCATCCTGAGGAACATGTATACTAACTTTCAGAGCAATCAGATGAATGGTTTCAGAGTTAAACATTTTTTTTACTAAAAACTGAAAAAATTACCTGAAAAATAGGAACATGCAAATTTCATCCTAAATTTTACACACCTGCTTTAGAATACCTAAAGGAACCTGCACACCAAGTTTCAACCCTATCTGACCAACGGTTACAGAGTTTTAGCAATTTGCAGGTTTTTTTCTTTTTCCCCCCTCATTTGCATATTTTTGACACTGACAAGTTCATTTGAACAAATTCATATCTCCACCCCTAGGTGCACCTGTACACCAAATACTAAGACAGTAGGTTCTGCCGTTTAGCTGTTTTTGATGTGGACGGACATACATACATACATACATACATACATACATACATACATACATACATACATACATACATACGTACATACATACAGACATGCAAATGGAATGCAAATGAACTGATTCAGCTTATACGATTACCTCACATTGGTATACCAAATGTGAGCTAAAAAATTTAAATCCCCCTCTATATGATCAAAATTTTCCAAGTCCTCCTCCCAACTATCACACCCCTGTATGTCAGTAAAGGATGTGCAAGCAGAAAAAATAAACACATATCGCGCCATTCTGCTCACAGATGTTCAACACTACCTGTTATTAGCTGTTTGTAAAGTCATATTCCTAAGATAAGTTCTTAAATTGATTCATTTTAAATGCATCAATGAACTTTTTTTGATTTATCAGTCAAAGTCAACTTGAGTTATACCAATTCAATTGCTCCTGCCGAAGTGCACACAAAATGATGATCATGAGAGAGTGGGCAAATCGTGAATTCTGGCTAATTGTCATATTGTAAAAAAACTGAGCACAGTGACCAGACAAAAATTTGGTTCAAAAGTGCAAGACATATATGAATTAGATTGCCTACTCAAAACTGACAATACTGGAAGGTTAAAATATTAAACCAAATGTTTTCATCTCTGAAATTTTGGTTGTAAAAATGCCAAATTTGGTTAAAAAATATCCAATTCCATTTAATAGTCACATGGTTTTTCATTTAGTTTTTACCATTCAAAGTTTTGCTTTTGTATGATTTTATGATGAGAATGAGAAAATCAAGCATGGTGACCCTATCCTTCTTCTTTTATAATATTTGATTACCGTATTTTCATATGCCAGAATTCAAAAATCCCCGATAACTTTTAAAGTCTCCTAGTATTCCATGTGTTGCTCTCTTGGCCTGATCTTGTGTACAAGTATGTTTCACTGTCATGAGCATCATTTGACCCAAACTCTTCTTCAACTACAATTTACAATATGGTCTATTTTTATCCCTGCTACAGTATGTCTTAGTGCTGAGGAGGTCGTGTCGTTGTCATTATGACCATCAAAATTTGCATACAACTCTTAGAGTGAATCAGGTTGTCAAATAGGTCACCAAAACCTTTTCCTTGGGTATTAAAGTTGTACAATATTCACATCAAATACGTGTAACTAGAAAATTCACTTCATAGGCAGAATCTTGAAAGATAGCCTTTCCTTGTCTGGTTAATGAAAAAAAATATCCCTGAACTAAAATATGCATGGGCTACCAACCATTGTCACTGGGCTACCAACTTCAGAAAATCGTAGCCCAAGTGGACGACCAGGGGAAAGAGTTAATTCCGAGCCCTGGATATATATAATAGAAAGACATTTTGGATTTCTAAATAGAATATATGTTGTTATTAAGAATGACTAAAGCTAAGTTTGGGTGAATTTTCAGGCCAACTGGTGAAAAAAGGGACGTGTGTCAATAGCAAAATACAGGGCCGGTTGGCTATTGACATCCCGGTGTCAATAGCCTGGGGAAGCCCTATTGACACCGGGTGTCAATAGAATAGTAGAACCGTGATCGTGTCGCTGATGATGAGCATGCAAACAGCTGACCGCAACCGCGGTTGGCTCCCAGGTGAATCGCGTGTATAGGCTATGTGTCTACCCGTTGAAGTAGTAAAAGACATGTCTCCATGGTGGGTGGCGAATAAAGGAGAGTGCTTTCGAAGTCGCTCGGGATAGCTGCAGCACAGTAGCTCGAGGTTTTGCCTGGGTGTTTGGGTCGGATGCCGTCCGTCCCAAACACCCAGGCAAAACCTCGAGCTACTGTACGGCAGCTAGCTCGGGACAGTGTCTTAGAACTGCCTCTACGGCCTACCGAGTTGGCACTCTGACACAATGAATACATCAGTACATACACATAGTACCCGGTCGTACATAGGCGCTTGAATATAGTCGCTTCCCGGAGCCCGGCCCCTGAGACACGACAAAAAACAACGTACAACGTACATTTCCATGGGTTCCGCGCCGGGGTTCCGCGGCGACGCAGAGTCAGGTTAATAATCGCTCCTTTGGTCGGCACGCACCATAACAAATACCTGACCATGGACAAATAATAGTCTTTATTATGGTGCTGTAATTATGACCTGAGCCGCTGCATACACATAATAAATCGGACATGTACATCGTGTCGTGAACTGTGGACTCGGTATACAGTAACAATCATTGCTAACATGAATGGCCCCCATCGAATACGCTCTACGTAAACCGCGTACACATGTACATCATGTGTTTATAGCTTACTTACGCGTACGAGTGGCGCTGGCATATCGGCGCTAGACACATTTCATGTCTGTATTGAAACATACTCACCCCTGTTTTGTGTCGGCTCGCTTCGCAACTTTATTCCTCGGCTCTAGTCACACACCGTGCTGAAACCCGGGCTAAAACTGCAGCCAATGTCACCCCGTGTTGGAGCGCGGCGTACTGTTGACAGCATAGCATCAAGCTCCACCCCGGCGTTTGTTTGTTTGTGTGGGACGCCCTCACGTAAGCCATACATGGAAATGTAGGTTACGTTAGGACATGTGGGTCAACTTGTCAATGGCCTAGTGGGCATTCAACTGTTGTGCTGGCGCATCCATCGTGGTCTTGGAAATCTGCAAACGCGGAGAGAGGGTATACTTATTCTTTCATCTAAAGTCACAAATTCTATATTCATGTTGTATAGATATACCGGTCGGTCTATTTAGGTTTTTGCCATACCTATGCTGTAGGCAAAGGGAGGGTTTCCCTGCACTCACCAACAGAAGGCGCAATATATCCTGCGTATAACATTATGCCGTATAAGTGGTTAGCGATAACACAGCCTATTTTCTGTTTCTTTAAATAAGTAGACTTAGTTTCTGACAGTATCATGCCTTGAGAGAACGATGCAAAATACTTTTCTCTAATGGGGCTCCGAGTTCATTTTCTAGGGCCACGATAATTACAGCCAGAGAAGACACAGCAGAATAGAAAACATTTATTAAACAGTGAACTTGAAAAACAAATGAACATAGAAGAAAAGGGACGGAAATTGGTTTACATGTAACAACTTTATCAGCAAGTTTAAATTCGCCCCTTCATGGTGCAATGTGTCTGTGTGGATGTTGATGCTCTTTAGGATTTATTGTATTATTTTTAACTCCCTCCCCAGTGGGCAAGGTCAAGGTTAAGGTAGCTGTATCATTATTTAACAGAGCGACCATTAAAAAGGTCACCTTATAATTTGATCACATACAAAGTGCCAATCCTTATTTTCCCAATCCGTTGGGTCAATCAAATCTTTTAATGGGTGTAACACTAGTATACCACAAACAAGTCATTTGTTTGTGAAAATAGAGTACCTGCCGAATTACGTCGACGGTACTGTTCTCAGCTGTGGTCTTTTCACGCACAAAGAGAAGTGTTTGGACAGCCTGATAATGGCATATAATAATGCCTTTCGAATTTTACGCCAGCGACTGTGGGGTAAGTACCATGTTTGTTTAAAATTCAATACCATGTTTGTTTAAAATTCGTAATTCTGATGCTCTTTTGTGTTCTAAGTATATATTAGCCTATAGAAGATTTCAATGTGTTTTTAACCTTTTCTTTTCCTTGTCTTTTTAAATGTTTCACTTTTCATTTTTGATTTGGGATAGCGCTCACATTTTGTTCTGTTTTTATCCCAATATAAATAGGATGATGTTGTTGTTGATGATGATGATGATGATGATGATGATGATGATGATGATGATGATGGTGGTGGTGGTGGTGGTGATGATGATGAAGATGATAATGATGATAATGATGATGATGATGATGATGATGATGATGATGATGATGATGATGATGACTTCTCTTGCAAGCGAAGATGTCCCTTTGAGGCATAGAGGTACCCGGTTTTGGCTCTGTTAAATCCTCCTCATATACGATTTGACGTGCTTTCTGGCAGATATTACCTCATGTAAAAATACATTTGCTAAGCTAGATGCATTTAGTACAGTCTCCGGTCTCAGAATAAATCCCGGCAAAAGTGACGCCCTATGGCTTGGTAAAGAAAGATTTAGGAAAGACAAACCCTTAGACGTCAAGTGGCCGAACACCCCTATTAAAATTGTAGGTATTTACATCTAACATTATACCGCACTTGCTATGGAAATGAATCTCGCCTCCCGGCTTGCTAACCCAATTCGTACGTGTCTTAATTTTTGGAAAATGAGAGGTCTCACCCTCCTTGTAAAAATCAAATAATTAAGTCAATGTGAATCTCAAGGGTTCTTTATGATATTTTAAATTTAATGGAGAATTCCAGAAAATTCCTTCAAGAAATCAGCTCTCTTCTTCTCTCATTTCTTTGGAATGGCCATGACAGAGTTGCTAGAAAGACAGTCATTGGAAGCGTTCAGGACGGAGGTCTGGACATGCGTGATATATTTGCAATTGTAAAAGCTCAACGCACTAACTGGTTACGTCGTTATCTGGGTGAATCCATAGTGCAACCATGCAAATGTCTTTTTCAAAGAAAACTGCAATGTATGGGTGGCATGGAACTAATCCTGCGTTCCAATTTCAACATCAAGTTTTTGCCAGTTCGTCTAAACCCTTTCCGTACTACCATTCTTAAAACATGGAAATCACTGACATCTCCACCTGGCAATGAGACTCATTTTTTAGACCAGTGTATCTGGAACAATTAAAATATTATAGTTGCAGGGTAAAGTATTCTCTTTAGAGATTTGTATGAACTTGGCTTTAAATATATTGGTCACTTATTTGACACCAATGGTAACATTCAAAAATGGGAGCATATAGTTCAGAAGGGTGCTACAAACCAACATTATCTTAGGTGGTATGCTTTAAATCTCTGCATTGCCGGCTGCCTGGAAACAGAATGCTGATACGTCAACATCTACAGTAGGATTTGACGAGGGTATACTCGGCGTTTTATTCAAAGAGCAGCACAGAAGTATCCATTATCATATTAGCCAGTGCACAACATGTAGCTGGTATTGTAAAGCTATACTTTATTTTTCCTCGGTCAGAAATATTTTTCATAAACACTTTGGACAGTCTTATTCATGAGTGGGAATATATTTACCGGCCACCTTTTCAGTTAACTTTAGATACAAAATTACGTACGTAAATTACCGTGGAAGCTGACACACAATATTCTGGTAAAAAATGTCATCCTTTGTAAAATGACACCATCCACAGTACTGTAGATTTCCCACAATTCATTATGATTTGTATCCTCGAAGAGTCCTGAGTGAAGTCTACCCTGTCTCCCATGTGTAGACAAATTCAAAGACTATTTATGAAAATTTTGAAAATGTACTTTTATACACACCATTCTTCTCAATTCTCATTTTACATGATTTGGAATATTATGCATAATTGAGAGAGGAGATCGCATTTTTGTAAAATTTGCCACAGATTGTGTCCTCAGCCATACAGAATAATGTGATGGAAAGTAGGGAGACTAGTTGCACCTGTTTTATGAAACAAAAGGATATTGATTTTTTGCAATGGAAGTGACAAAAGAAATTTGCATGCTAAGTTTTCTCAGAGAATGACCCCTTCAGTTCGTCATAACTTGCTGCCCAAAAAGCAAGGCATTAGTAGTACCTAAAGAATGTGACTTTTATGGTTGTTTAGTGATTATTTTGAATTTTTCGCTGAAATATCTAACCGTACTTTTACTAGATATTATTTAACAATTTTTCTGATGCTGCACATTAGTGCTTACATGCAGAACTGAAAAAGGTTTTAGAAAAGTAACCTTCAAGGATACAAATCATAGAGAATTGAGGGTAATTTATTGTACAGTGCCATCTAGAGCTCCCTCGTGTGCTTGCACGTTTTGTTAAGACTATGAAGAAACTCTTCTCCATCTGCTTTTGGGCATGTCAGTCGATTTTGGAAATCTTTTAGTGATAGATTTGGAAGAGGGGCTGGGTTTCCAGACTCTGCTGAATCCTGAGACTGTGATGCCTGGAAACTCACAGTTTACGAAAATTGTTAATTCCCTACAACTAGCTTTACGACTAACTGGTCCACATCAATGACTTGTCATTTTCACCGCTATATATTGATCATATTGTAATGTTACTTCTGACAGTAATGAGCAATGCGACTGTTTTTCCTTTTATGTGACTCGAATAAAAAATCTTATAAATACAAAAAAAGATGTCCCTTTGAAAGGTAAAAAAAAAGTTTCCTGTACGAAAGAAATTTTCCCCTCCAAAGTTTAAATGTGTTCAAAATACGTTAGCTTAGCACATTTTACAAGTACTACATCGCTGGTTACAATTTCTAAAAGTCGGCTGCTGTGGCTTGTGCGTCAAAGCCCACATCTAACCCGCCTGTCGATTGGCAGTGTTAATTTTTTTAATTTTTTTTTGTTTGTTTACAAACAGAGAAATTTAAGGTACAGCAAAAAGACAACGAAAACAAACACTGACAAAAGACAGAGAAACAGGGATAGTGCTTACATAAAAAGACATTCTCAATCTATGATTCAAAGTATATTATACCAGAGTATGCCAGCGACTCCTATACTTTTCAGTTGTACTGTTTTTTTAGGCAATATTCTCTCAAGTTTGTGTTTTCTTTGACCTCCGCTATAAATAAATAGAACGGAAGAACTTTCTTTTCTCGCCTACACTTATACAGGAACTGTTTCCCTAATATAATACAATAATTTAAAATACAGTTGAATTGTCTTCTAGTCGGGGGTCCGTGTACAGTGGACGAACGGGGCGACGAGCTCTCCCCGGCAGATGCGTCGGCGCCCCCGCCGAGCTACCTTGCCCTGGCCGCTGGCGCTGGGGAGAGGCATGGCTCAAAACTTGTCTGCTACTCGCAAGTCCGACTTGAGTGTAGTGTTGCAGTGAACGGAATTGGTTGTTCTTTTGTCACATTTATACAGATCAATACTTTGCATTTTTTCAATCTTTTACCAGGATACACCTTTTTGAATTATCGCAGTTTCAGATGGAGAAAATTTGTCATTGTGTAAGACAAATACAATAAACGTACCTGTATAAACCACTGTTGTATTTGTGTGTGCTGTCGATAATATCCTAATAAATAAGTTGTTTTAATTGCAAAGCCCATGAACTGAATTGATTGTTCCGATTACATCCATTTATTGAACTCTTTCTTTCTTTCTTTCTTTCTTTCTTTCCCTTAAATTCTGATTCGCAATGTAAGCTCCCAGGGAAGCTCTCTTTGAGTGGTTGACAAGGCTACAGTCAGTTTCCAAAAAGTGGTCCTGCACTCCTAGGTTTTACTGAAATGAAGACTTCAAGAAGGGAGCGTTAAAAGTTATTATGACCGGAACGGGGCCGGTAAATGCCAAGACTATTTGAAACTGGAGCAGTGCAAAGGATATTTATTTTTCACACGGCACAGAGATGTGTCACTGACTTTAAAAATTAAACTCAGTCAATTAAGTTTAAAGCCTAGTTTATACGTTTAAAAAGATGTTCAAGGAACAGCGGTAATTCTCCGCATGTTTTCATTCACTAAAGTTATTCACAATGGAGGTACAGGTCCCAGGGGTACAGGTACTATCTTCCCCATCAACATATCGACGAGACTGCAAGATTCAGCTGTATGAGGGCGCTCAGAGACGTGAATCTTTCAGTATACTGTACATCTGTAGTTCTCTTGCAGGGATTCATAAATAGCCAGAAAAGATTAATAATCCCATATTTTGCTATCAAATGAATATCGAGTTACGATTTCAAAAAGGAATAGTGTGCACCTTTCGATTCTTACTGCTATATGTTATGTATGTCGCCATCGGGCTGGTACTGAGCGTCCCAGGTGTAACCCTTAGTGCGCCCTCAACAGTAAAACTCGCAAAAATCGATTTGTTTTACACAGTCCTTCCACCGCCTCAGACAAGATTAGTACAGAAAACCAGGCAAATAAAAAGACAAATTTTGAATTGTTTGCAAACTGTATAAAACAACGAAAGTGCCATACATCTCTGTGAAACCCATATATGCATACTATGCATATCTATGTTCTCTGCTGAGGGAAGATTGCAAGAAAAATGTGCACGCTGTTCAGTTTTGAAAATAATGCAGCATATGTTGTTATTTTCAACTATTAAACGTGCTAAATCATCTTGATTGTTTTTACCGGATTTCTTTTTTCATTATCATTTTTGTCGAAGGTTTGATTACATTAACAGACATCCATGGTACATGCAGTCAGTGGAACACACATAGAAGTTTCGAGCGGGATACTATATGAACAGCTATTGGCTGTGGCCTTGTGATGTTAAAGTTAGCACAGAAGATCTAACCATGGCCATGTGGCTCAAAAAGGGGAGGAACTTGCATGAGATGATGGAGAATATGATATCGAAGTATCGAGGAAGATAATTATGCCCTTTTTAGCAAAGTAGGTACAAGAATTTTGTCGAACCGTTCCAGACACTGCACACGGTAACTACTAGACTGAAATAATAGCAGACTTACTGATGTTATTGTCAACATGAATATTGCTTGCGATTCAAAGTAAAACCCTACTCATTGCAATATGTAACAGTGTAATACTGTAAATGGCACTACAGAAATATCAACAAAGTTATCAAAATTTAAATTGGAGGCGCAATAATAAGGCGCAAGCCCACCCCGGCCACGTCCATGTCTACACAGGAGTACTGCCTCATGAACGAAATTTAATTCAGTGAAAAGTATGTACAACTATATGCCCTTTGAGGGTCTATGGTACACCATGTGCTATATACATACCTTGTGAAACTCGTATTGGTGACTGCTGTCTTCGAGAATCTGCTGCTAGAGGGCAGTATTTCAAGAATCGCGTCTGTGAAAACTACAAGCACGGTATATTTCGTATTTCAACAGGTTTTGTGTTGGTAACACAATGATTAAGTGTACTTGCCAAATTGATCTTATGGCAAATTTCTCAATTATCAATAATTGTTGGGTGTATTTTAATCCATTTTCAACAATTACTCTCTGGTTTATCTCTCTCCATACAAACTTCATATTTTAAATTTGTCCCAGAAGCAGGTGTCAGAGAATTTACATGTGTAAAAGAAATGGTTCGACTTTCCGTCACTGCTATTAACAGAAAGAGCGGGGATATATTATCCATACCACTTCTGTAGAGATCATGGTTCGTGTGATGAGTATATACGAGTTTGCTTTGAATACACAAGCTTTCGTATCCACAGCCACTTTATTAAATGGCAGCGATGTAAAAGACCAAGACTGACCGAAACTTTACAGGAGTCGCTAAGGCTAAGCTTAGGGTTTGGAATATCACAAGTGTTCCGACCTTCGCTTCGCGAAGCCCCTATGATATTTGTTGTATCACAGATGCTTCGTGAAACGACGATCGGAACGCCTGTGGGAAAATAGTGTAGCAATAGACCGCAATTTAGTCTGTAACGAGAAGTTTTTTTTTGTATTTAAGTTGTTTTATTGGTAACATTTTCTAGTAACAGGAACTTAAATTAAAATGAAGTACAGTGCTTAGTTATCTACAATTTTGTGTAAAATTGAAATCCATTTGCTGCAATGTCTCTCTAATTTGTCTTTTTCCAGAGCTATTTCGTACTCCAGATGGTAGTTGAATTTCACTTGCAACATAAAAGCTGCAAAGTGTGGTTTACTCTGTTTCATTTTCATGGCATAGATGTGTCTTTTGGCGAACAGTAGCAAGTGATTATGAATGTCAGAGTAACCGTCAACACCAAAGAGCACTTCATTTAAGTTATGTCTAGTGAACAAACTGAGAGATTCCTCGAAAAATGTCTGAAACTCATTCCAGAAGGTCTCAGTGAATTTACAGGTGTAGAAAAGATGATCTAGTGTCTCGTTGCTGTTTTGGCAGAATGAACAGAGCGGTGATTGGTCCATGCCTCTTCTAGATAGATCGTAGTTTGTGTACAGAATATGATGAAGAAGTTTGAACTGGAATTCACGTGTTTTTGTGTCTATGGCTACCTTAAACTGTAGACTATATATGGGAGACCATGGTCCAGTAAAGTTATATTCTCTTTCATAATAGCGTTCATTAATTGGACTTAATTCCTCTTTACTGTAAATGGCGTTTCTGATGCTCTCCCTGGTAACTTTGTGGGAGGGATGAAAGTTACAATTAAAAAACACATATTCGTATTCATCTTTAAACCGGCTCAACCAGCAATGGTTTGGGCCACCTAACTCTGAGACATGTGATTGCTCCATAAAGAAGGAGAACTTCGTTCCCTTGGTGGTTTTTGTTGGCTAATTTTTCCCATGACAGATACCCCTCCTCGGTAAGTAAATCAAATATTAATTCAAACCCTTTCTGTCTTAGCTTTGGATTATAGACAGAATTTCATCCAATTAGAACATTTCTGTTGTTCCAAATTGTTTGACAAATAATGTCAATCTCAGAGTCATTGACCGCAGCATTGCAGACCGACCAGGATTCAAGCATTTCTTGGTAGAATATCGGTAGGGGCAGGCTGAGTGAGTTAAAATCGAAGTTAAACTTGAATAGGTACTTTCCACCCACAGATTTTAGGCGATGATCTAGAAAAAGTTTCCAGGGGTGATCTATGTTTTCATCTAGATACCTTTTAATAAGGTTTATACGCATAAGCTTGTGCGTAGTTTTCACATCCGATCGGGGGCCTTTAGGCCCCCCTCTGAGACTCCTCTGACCATTACCTTTCTGGTTATTCTATCTTTCCCATTCCAGAGGAAATTGAAGATAAGCTGTTCAAATCTCTTAAGAATTTCAGGTGTTATTGTGGTCATTCTCATGACGTAATTAAGTTGTGATAGGGCGAAGGTTTTCAAAATCTGAACTTTGCCCATGAGTGTCAGGGATCTCTTTTTCCATGTTCCCAGAGTTCCTTCGATCTGCTTGAGTGGTGTTGCATAATTGAGAGTGGTGTTTAACTCTTGGTTATACGAAATGTAAATTCCTGCAATTTTGATCGGTGATGTCGGCCATTTGATGCCAACTGGTTTTTTCTTACGTCTTTTCCACTCACCAAGCCAAATAGCTTCCGTTTTAGTAGGGTTGACCATCAAGCCTGAGAGTGAGTGGAACTTGTGCAACATTTCAAATATTCTCTGACATGACTGTTCATTTGTTACAAAGGTCGTCAGGTCATCCGCAAATGCGGCATATTTGCATTCACCTATTCCTGACCTGATACCCTTGACATTGGCGTCATGGGTATCAGTAACGAGAAGTTTGTGCCCACTTATCTTGTTCATTTTCTGTCAGATCTTAAGTCCTTTTCCTGGTCCAGGATATAATCAGACATTTTCTACCAACTGTACTAATAATCGAATAACGAGCGGCTAATAGCAGTGACATAGTCTGGACAATCAGTTATCATACACGCAAAGTAGAGATGCCGTATGCCTCCCTGTATTATCTCATGTGAGGTTATCAACAGTTAACGAGAGCAGCAAGGATGCATGTAAAAGGATGACCCATCGCTATCTCAACATCTCGTGTACATGCCAAAGTCGAGCACCTGGGTCGGTTACATTTCAAAATGTATGTATAGTTTACACCTTTTCTATAATAGTAAGAAATACATTTTAACGAATTTCTTTTGCATGTTTGCATTTTTACATATATTGGTCACGTCTTTGCTGTGAATATAATATTCCAATCACTTACAACTTTTTGCCAGGTTTCCTGTGATTAGGCTTTGTGGATTATCTTCAAATTATGCATTATGATGTTTACAATTCATGTTGAATTAAAAGGACTGCATGAACAAGTTTTATTGAGGCCGATAAGATCTATGTTCAGACCAAATTTTTCAATCAACTTTGGCGATTTTGACCTTTGACTTTATTCCACTTTTACGTCAGTCAATTTCCAGTAAAGTGATTTCGTGTTGACACATTTCTTTATTTGACCACAGTTTTTGAAGTAAAGGATATCATAACTTTCTTCGTCTGGAATGGAATTCAATAGTGTTGCACATTCTGCCTTCATTTCCTCGCTCTTGTGTGTGTCTGTTTATACCCCTCTAATTTGATTAAGCAATTATTTCCCCCAGTTTGAGGTAGTCATTTTTGTTATAATCAAGAATGTATTTCAGTCACACGATATCACTTTTTGTGCCACAAACCACAGTCGTTTGGAGAGCTATTCAGCGCTGGGAGTATTCGCCCCATAGACGAGTAGTGAGAAATACCCCAAGTTTGGAAACAGAATGGCTATAAAAACCACGCCATGTCACATTCCGTGTCCGATTTCACTGGCGGTATTTCTCACTACTCGTCTATGGGGCGAATAGTCCCAGCGCTGAATAGCTCTCCAAACGACTGTGCACAAACCTTCAACCAGAAGATCCTGTTTCGCAAAAGTTACCGGTAAGTCCTAGTGACTTCCTCTCATTCAATACAGTACCTGCACAACTTTTGAATCTGGTAATTGCTGACTTTGAAATTGAGATGGATTCTCGATGGTTTACTTACCGGTAAATTAGGTTGCCCTGGTTTCGGGGTCGTCATTGACAGGCAATTTGGTGAGCCACGATAGCTCAAATCAGTTCTTTATCTTTTCTTCAATATCAACAACTTTTTGACTTTTTGACGCAGTCTTCAATATTTTTGAACGAAAACACCTTTTTTTTTATTACTGCACGTTTGCCTCTCCAAACAAAGTTCTGTAATTTTGTTTGGTTCATGCTTCCTATCGGTACATAATCGTCTGCTAATTATCACGTTTTGATGCAGCGATCATTGCCCTGCTTTTAAAAGACAGATTTCTAATATTCCCAGTCTTCAGATTGTAAGTTTTTCCATGACATGGTTTCAGTTATCCGTTCGATTCCGATTTCCCAGTCCGAACGCAGGGGACTCAGAAGTCTGGTTGTTGTTGCTGTTTGTATTGTTGTCTATGTTTATTAGTCGTGGATTTTTCAGTTTATGAAGGCCTTTGATAGAGTATTGCATAAGGGATTGTACTTAAAATTACTAAAAAACAACATTTCAGGACAGGTGTTTAATATTATCATTAAAAACATGTATAATAACATTAATTACAGAATCAAAACTAAGGAAGGACTAACAGACTCATTCAAATCTAACATAGGAGTAAAGCAAGGATGCAATTTAAGCTTTACACTTTTTAACATTTTTATTGACGATCTGCCAGACATTTTTGATGATGAAAACTGTGATTCACGTATACTCTTAACAGCCATGTAATAAGCTGCCTGCTAGATGCGAATGACATTGTCATTCTATCCAGATCAGAAGAAGGACTGCAAAACTGTATAGATAAACTATCACATATATACACAAACCTGGAAACTTGGAGTAAATACAGAGAAATCTAAAATAATGATTTTCAACAAATCTAATAGTCTAACAAAATGACACTTTCTTTTTTGGGGATGGGGACCTCAAAATTGTAAAACAGTACAACTATTTAGGATCAACAATCTCTCCAAATGGTAAATTTAAATTTATGCCGTTTCTTGTTTAAAATATCAAAAAAATTCTCCTTAACTTGCAATCTATGGGGAATTACGAAGATACCCTGCTGAAATGTTGATACAAATACAACTTCTAAAATATTACAATTGCATTCATAACAGTAATAATCCCTTTCTGAAAGTTGCATTCTTAGTCAACAAAAGTATGAGTAGCAAATGGTATAAATGTATCCATTCTCTACGTGAAAGTATAAATGAAAATAACCTCCTTGAATCTCAGACGATACTCTCAAAGACAGAATTATCAAACATAAGTCTAGCATTGCAAACCCTAGATGTAATAAAATGGAAAAAAGAAATATATTGTGACAATAAGAACAAAGACTGTGGAAACAAGTTAAGAACATATAGAATTTTTAAGGACATTCAGCAAGAAAAATATCTTAACCATATAAAAAATCCCAAACTACGGCAATCTCTCACCAAGTTCAGATTAAGTAACCATAAACAGAAAATAGAAACAGGAAGACATACAAAAAGATTACTTATTAACAGAACATGTGATTACTGTAACAATCAAGAAATAGAAGATGAAATACATTTCCTACGCCATTGTAATAGATATTCACTGCAGAGAAACCAACTTATTGACAACATCCAACTGTACAATCCCCGATTCAATGAGTTGACCACAAAAAATAAACTAATATATGTGATGAACGTTACACCGAAATAATATGTGTACCACTAGCAAAATATATAAATGAATGTATGAATATTAGAAATGAATCTCACTGATATTTTCCCCACTCGCTTTATCCACTCATAATATGAGTTCTCCAGGGTTTACGTTTTTTTCCTACTTGAGAAGTCGCTCTGTATCCTGCAAGTTTGTTTTGTTCTTTTTGCTAGATACAGTAAAGTATTATGGTTCTGCTTTTGTTTTGTTATAGGTCTCTTTTTGATCACTTTTTATCATGTAACAACCATTGCCCACCCTGCTAGACGTGTCGCAAGTGTTATGACAATAAAGTAAAGTTAAAAGTACAGTGAATGGCAAAAGTACAGTAATCACCCAGCGCAGGCGGTAGGAAAGCAGGATGTTTAATCGTGGTCTGGTTTGTACTTTCATTGTGAAATGAAACGGAAAATACTAGTAAGAGTGTTCAAAGGTTTCTCTGTTTTCAAGTTGATATTTTTTACTTGGAACATGCACATCAAAGATTATTTCATTACACTTTTAAAACTATGAATCATCAATTTATCCAATTTTAGCGAGTTGTTCACTTCTCAATAATGAAAAAAAAGAAAGAAATGACAAATTCGGAGACCAATCGATATCAAGCCTTGTCCTTGCGGTAGGAGTATACGTAATTCATGGGCATTTCTAGAACAAAGAAACGAACAAACATGTGTATTAGGCCACCAGGTGGCGTAGTATAGATTAACTTGATCACTGGAAAATAGGATCATGCACTCTATCAGTCATAGGCGGCGCTACCTCGTTATACTAGTATATGCTTCAGGCGGTCTTCATACTTTACAAGTATTAATATATATTTTATAGTCCCATATGTTTGTACAATAACTGTATAGAACACAAGGTGTTGGGATGTTTGATTCTGTGTATGACTGCCATTTGATCGCCCTGTACAAGCCTATGAGATAAATGTGCTTGTTGCCCTGGAATGAATTCTGTCCGTACAAAAATTCAGTAGTAAGTAAAACAAGAATATTGCACCACACAGAGGTCTTCTTGGAGTGTCTGAGCTTCTAAATGTGAATTTTTAGAAGGATGTAAAGAAGTTGCACTTTACTTTTTAAACAGAACTTGACAAGAATAAACGGAAAATATATCTAAAGTTTAACAGCTATAGCTAGCTATGTCTCGCTTTACTCGTAGGCCTATACCACATGCGCCATCAACGCCGCCACGGCCAAGATTCAGCTGAACGTGCGCGTGCAGTTACAGAGTGACTTCACAGTTCATGGTTAGGGAAATTACTGAAATAAAATTTTATTTTTGCCATTGTTGTCAATAACTGTAAATGACAAAAAACGTTCTTGAACAGCTTCATGACTATGTGAACGATGGTATGAACTTCGACACACGGGGACATCCCCAGGACATACATGTCAATTGTGAAGTTACAATATTCTTGAACTAACTTACCTTCATGTTCTTTAAACCCATTTTTGTTTTTTCCCCCTTTAAGTTTATGTTGCCCATGTTTTTCTTTCTTGATTTAGGCCTACTTCCTTTTCTAAATTCTGGGTTTGTTTCACTCGCATTTACGCGTTTCCCCCAAAAGTTCATGTTTGTCTTATTCTATAACACATTTTGTTCTTACATGTAGGCTAAATTTTGTGTTTCTTACATGTACGTTAATAAATTATTGAAACCCGACGTCCATGTGCATAAAACTCCTCAAAGTGTGTATTTGTTCAACCGAAACTCATATTTGTCTTCTTCTTTTTTTAGACCCTAGGTTTGTTTTCTGCAATCTGCTCTAGGCTATAAGCACATTTAGGCCTATTGTTTGAAAAATATAATGCAAGTTAGGTGTTTTTGTTGGTTTGACTTTCACACTAAAGTGAGCAGAACCGCGGGCGCGTGGAATTGCTAAAGATGTCGTATAGGCCTACGCAGAAAAAAATTACTTGACACCAAACACTCCACACGCCTGTGAGCAGGATAGACGTTGGACTGTGACTTGTAATATTGACATTGCGTGCAGATCAGTTTGTTTGCCATCGTCCGCGCCTCCAACAACCACGCGCTGGTTCGTTCGGGGCTATACCGTTAAAACAACACATGTACAGAATTCTACAAACAGTTCAAGGGGCGTAGCTAGGACAACGCATGTTTTTCAACAGTCCCTCCAACGGACCGTGACATCGACCAACTCGCCCATGCATAGACAATCAGTTTTCTTGGCTTGTCACGGTACATGAACTTGCAGTATATTTAGTAGGGCTTCAATTCACCGCGCCGCTCGCAAAGTGCACTGCCCTGTCAGCATACGCGTCATGATCACGATACTCGGTCAATTATTCAAAAAAAATCAGGGTAATATTGCGCTTGCGCAAGACAATTCGAAGTTATATAACTCGTAAGAATTAAAGTCAAAGGTCATCCACGGTATTGGTAAGAGTGTCCACCGCCCAATTTTCTGTGTCGAACAGTGGAATGAAAGGTGTGGAGAGCCATAGCAGAATGCAAGAGACGTGAAGGACGCCGTTTCACAAACGAACAATACTGTCATCCTTTCTTCGATTAGTTTAGGGAAAATATAAGATGAGCACGTTAGATGGAGATGTGAGTTACGGGAGTTCTGTGCAATATATTGAAGACTTAACCGGTACTCCTATCAACAACAGTCTCTCCGCTGCGACAGTGTTCGCCGCAGCCATTATTTTTCACTGGATCAACTCTTCGATAAATGACATCGTTCAACCTCCCGACAAAACCTTGAAGATACAGTGCAACTGGCGCAACATTGCGACATCATTTGTCCATGCCTCCGTGGTCGGGTCATGGTCAGTTGTTTGGTAGGTGCATAATTTTTGACTTTCGTGACTGCAGTCGTTCCATATTCTGTGTTTGGCGGAATAGAATTGTTGTAGGCGTGCACTCTGCAAATATGAAAACACACGTTGTCGCAACAGAGTTGCTAAAACGCGTTGTTAACGAAAGTTGGAAATGAAAAAGTCGTAAGGCTGTCTCTTATCTCAAAAATGTTCTAAATTGTTAACATTATTTCGTTCACGAGTGGCGGGGTTTAGACCACAGGCTCACAGGCGTTCGACTCCACGATTCACGCGAAAGCTCTGCCGATGTTGCCATAATAATACGAAGGAGCCGGGCCAGACACCAATGCCTTTGAAAGTTTGGCAAATCATTTTTACATTTGATCGATATTCATGGACTATTTTCTTATCGGTTTTATAAAGGTGGTATTTTCTCGGCCAGTTACAATGCAAATAATTGCCGGGTCAATGTGTATCAGTGAGAAAATCTAGACTAGCTGCAGAAAACAAATTAGAACCTTGTTCCTGCCAGACAGTATCACTTCCGTATCTGCCAAGTAAGTAAAAAGTGGTATTTAGCCAAAACTATAGTCTGTGAAAGTCCTGTTTATTGTTACTATGTTAGGGCCTTCAAATTTTCCAAAGTTTTGGTTCAAAGACAGTCCATATGGGATATGGTGTGTTTCACTAGTTTCAGCAAACTTGGCCTGATTGTGACATGAACTTGGCAGGATAAAGGGTTAATGGTTTACCTGTGTAAGCAGACTGTATTTGAAAAAAAATGATAAAATGGTAAATAATTTATATAAATCTGAAGGTTTGGTGTTAAATTCGTGGATTGGGTTTGTTGTGGATTGTACTGAATAATATCACCAGAGGACATGGTTGATATCACAAAATCAATACTGGTGCTTCTCATTGATTTTGTGCTTGGTGATTAAGAAATTTTGCACAAGTACAAGATAGTACAGTTGACCTTTGAGTCTGGTGTATTTTATTGACATGATCAAGAGCATGGAGGGCACACTATTATGAAAAAAGGGAGACAAAAAATGTTCATCTGACATAATTATATTGGTATACTATAATGATGTGTGAATGTTTTCTGTCATTTTCAATTTTAAATAGCAGCTGCTAGATTACTTTGTTTTTTGACCACTATACTCTGTCAGAAAATTTTAGAAACTCTTATGAAGGGATGGTCAGTTTCATTTTTCCTGTGGTTTGATGTTTAGTTCTGATAATGTTGAACATCAAATATAAGCTCCTGGTATTTGTGGTTTTTGACATTGTTTGAAGACGCTGATTAAGAAGGGGATTTAGTCAGCCACCTGAGAAATTAGCAAACTCAAACTGCCACAAGTTTTGCAAAATATTAAAAGTTTCTCGACAATGTCAGGCAAATGATCAAAAATACATCAAATGTCAGTCCAACTTTGCCTCTACAGTTTGCTGAAGCAATTTTTGTGTTTCGTATTTCTTAAACTGTTATTCCCATCAGGAAAGCTGGTTCTACATGCAGGTGTCCATGTGTTAATTCTTACAAGCTACACCAAAGGTGTCAGGTGTAGCCACGGTCCCTCCACAAGGGACCGTGGTGTAGCCTGCAACAACAAATTGGCTTGCACACAGAGCAAGCTAGCTGTGGTCTAAAACATGCTGAAACCACTGTTATGTAACTTTATAAACACCAGTGAAAAAGCTTGATGAAGTTGTACCATCATAGAACATGGGGGTAGCAGCAGGACGTTTTTTACCTCCATGCTTTTGGGGCTTCAGCTTCTTGAAAGTTTTTAATGATTTTAATCATCTGGAAGTGCTGGGATCGGTATGATTTGTAGTTACAGGCGCTGTTGAATTGTATCGTCTTTATGGCTATGCTTATCTACATACGCATTGTCCACATATATACGATTATACGGTAGTGATTTGTTGTATGAACAATGCCCACACCTCCATGGTCAAATGGTTTCTCCCAAATCAGGTGTTGTGTGTCTCTTTCTGTGAACAAGTACAGGGACAAGTGTTATTAGTATCAATATCATTTCAAACTCAAGTTCCTGCATTCTTTTGCTCTGTTAAAGAGGGGTTTAGAAAATCTGAAGGTTAAGTGTGTACAGTCAAACTTGTCTCCCTGGTTACGTTTACAGAGCCTGGGGGTCACCTCTTTATAGCCGTCACCACTTTGTCACTGTCCCGTAACATTTTAATTAATTATAATAAAGGCTCTTTACAGAACGGCCTCCTCTTGTGTATGGCATCCAATTTGATTCAAAATGTGTGTATAATGGATGGCACACTTTATCTGACTCTGAATGACCTCTTACAAAATAATCCTCAGACTCAATGAAAGCAAGTCTGTTTGTACTGATTATATACCTGCAGTGCGATTGTTTCAGAAATTAAATGAATGCAGGCATCATTTTACAAGCGGTATAGCCAAAAACTGATGACGTCAAGTCAAAATTGCAATACACTATACACAGTGCCGTAATTATAAGGTGTCTGTGTTTTGTGTATGGCAATTTGATGTACTCATTAGTTTGTGGCAAAACCACTTGTAAAATGGTGCCTGAATGCATCCTGATATCAAGAGATTTATGATACTGAATTTTATATATTACTGTTATCCTTTCTTTGGTTCACCTCTCAGTGCACCACCTGCCTTTAAAATAATGTGATACCCACACTCTATAGTAAGGCCACATTCAATATAGTGGTCCCCTTTTTTGTGGGTCCCTTTTCTGAGCATTGTAGACATTTTTGACAGAAGTTACTGTGCAGTTATTATACAATATACAGTACCGTACTTCCACAACTCAGTTCTTGCAAAAGTTTTTAAAAATGCAACTTCACCTGCTTTTCACAAGTCTTTTTTGAGAAATTGCAAGAATTCTGGCTGTTGAAAATGGCACATGCTACTGAATTTGGAAGAACTTACAAGTTCCAGGAAAGCATGTGATAGATCAGCCCTGCCAGCTGTAAGTCTACTGAACGAAAGTATTTCAGTAACAAACATCTGCCCAATTGTTTATCATTTGTTGTGCACCAAGGCCAGTGATGCAAATTTAGTCAGAAACTGTCGTGCCTATACACCAGGTGATTTGTAGAAATATTGTTAACCACCACTAGTGCTTAGTACACTTTATAATCATTAATAGACAAGATTGGAAGAATGTAAATGTTATTTCTTCCAAGCACCTATAACTACTTAATCTCGTGAAATTGTTTTGTCAGGATGAGGTGGCGTAAATCTGTGAAACACATGCTGGTCCTAATACAGTTCCAAACCACACTTCCCACTGAGGTCTTCAGTTATGACAAATTTGATGGTACCTGCAAGTTCTCTAAGTAGCTGTGTAGTGCAATATATGTAAGCAAATTGTTTTGACTGCAGCAGCAACTGATTATTTATGTCTGACTGTTTGTAACAACTGTGTCTACACCACGTCTACAGGAGATTAGATGTGTGTCACTGAATGGTTGGTAGTCTGTTTTAAATTTTTCCTATTTTGCCTTTTTAAGCATCTATGATTTTCACAGAAAATGAAAGGGTGATATTGAAAGGCTAGCACATTACTTACAGGATAACGGAAAAAATGTTTTGTCATAGGCACCTGTGCAGATCTCACAACAGTTTACTGTCAAAGATTAAAATTTTGGAAGCAACATGCCAAGTTGACACGCCACCTTTGCAAAAAAAGTTCTCATTGATATCAGAGAATTTTCTAGCTTGCCAAGAATTTTCCAGAAATTCCCAACGTTGAGTTAGAATTGGTTTCTGGTTCGGAGGCTATCATCTGATCATGTCACACCCACATTGCTTTGTTTTAGTGAAAAGGCAATGTATAGAGGAAGTCAACATTTTCCTTCAGGAAGTAGGAAACGACAAGTTGGTCACATTTATAAGAGTAAATGTGTTGCTTTTTCTGGTCAAGGATTTATTTTAAAAATTGGAAATGATCCAATCCAATATCAAGGAAATACAGCTTGTTGCATCATGTCTATCACTTCAAACTGGGTGATTTTGTGCCAATGGGGAGTAGGAAGATTTACTGCCTAGTAGCGAAAACAATTGTAAAACCTATAGTTGACAGTGTTCCTTTCTAACAGTTTGGAAAAACAAAGGGGTGGGCGATTTACATAACATACATAATTTGCATATTCTATTGTTGTGAAAATGAATTCTTTTGTATAGTCATTATCATATGAAGAGATTCCTCAAAAAAAAGAGGGGTGTCCCACCCCAAAATATCCCCTTGTGGAGAACCATGGTTGACTAATCTACAAATGTTAAAGAAGCTAAACATGTAAATACCCCACCAGGATCATTGAATACAGTTATGTGAGATATTTATAAAGACAAAACAATCAGCTGAACAAGCTCAGAACAAATGAGACAATGCAATTAGAACCATGAAAGAGACATCTGGTCGGAAACACGTGATTGTGTTGTCATGTGTTATGAAATGAGTGAGCTCATACTACACACCGTTTACTAGTAGCACATGCTGTATGTTAAAATGTGAGTCATGCTGGACATGGCCACATTCTAAAAATAAATGTCATTGCATTATCATGAGTTAAAACTCTACACATACGGTTCATGCTACTTTTAGGCCAGGGATTTAAATACCATGATGTCATTGATAACAAATTATATTTTGTATTCAAGAGATATGCCATAATTTTTTACCCTGGTAATGATACTGAAAGGCAATCGGTAAAGACTGTAAAAAAATTGTCTCTTTACCAAGCTGAGTTTTCCGAGTAC
The DNA here is from genome assembly GCA_001465055.1 of Ptychodera flava. Classification (NCBI taxonomy): domain Eukaryota; kingdom Metazoa; phylum Hemichordata; class Enteropneusta; family Ptychoderidae; genus Ptychodera; species Ptychodera flava. The sequence goes on along the minus strand of LD343063.1, from coordinate 1,187,008 downwards.
TGCAAAAATATTAATTATTCACTGGAATTTAATTGTACCATTTTGGACGACAGATAAAAATCCATAATTTAACTCCTAGCGGAAATGATGAATAACAATATATTCTATTGTTTTATGTGCAAAATTAGTGTATTTAAATCCAAGTTGCAGTGTCTGTATCATCAAAACTGTAAGATTGAATCTCTGTGAAAAATAAATGATTTCAAAGTTTGTACTGTTCAACTCTGGGTGTCTCAAAAAAAAATCAAATTCAAGTACAAACTAACAAACCGTATATAGTAAATGTAGTTAAGGTAAATAAAAAATAACCATATATATAGTCAAAGTAATGATGGACATTGAATGGAAGACACATGAAGTCAAACGGAACAAGTTGCAGAAGATAGTGTTTGGTAGCAAGTTCCTTGATTATTGCTGGTAGATCACTATTTCCTACTGAAGGTCAACCACCGTTTATAAATTCAGATTCCTTGGAGGAAAGAAGATTATTAAACATAGGGCCAAAGTCCCTGAAGCTACTATAGACATGGATACATGACTGTATGAAATTATCTCACTAAAGTCATCCTAGGGACCTGTAAACCAAATATTAAAGCTGTCTGACCAGCGGTTTTGAAAAAACAAGCGACTCAACAGTTGACAGAGCTCTGCTGTGTTATGTAGAGAATAACCTTTTGTGACACATGTATTGATGAAGAAATTGGATATCTTTGATAGCTCATTTCAGGATGGCCTCACCAAAAATGGAAAAAAAAATTCCGTAAAAATACAGAATTGCATATTTCATCACAATTTTAACAAATCTAAGTTGGGTTATCCCTAGGGACCTGTATACCAAATAACAAAGCTGTCTGACCAGCGGTTATGAAGAAGAAGATTTTTTACCAAAAACACCTTTTTTGGCATTAATTTGCCTATTTTCAACAATATCAAAAAATTAATAAAAAAGTTTCTGAAAATCATATATTTTATCCACACAACAAATATCAAATCAGTAAGTACTGCAGTTCTCAAGATATTTGAGTGGACGGACGCCTCACAAACGGACATACATACATACATACATACATACATACATATATACATACATACAGACTGATGGTGCACGCCCGACGGATACCCATCGCAATAGCTTTTATAGACTATATTAGTCTATAGTAACTAATAAACGAGAGTTAATTACATTCTAATTAAAGTAAACAAGACTTGCTTAAATCAAGATTTACGTCCTAAAAAACAGCATATATAAAGAATCTTAAGCTGGTTATCTTTATCAGTATTTCCATCCTATTAACAAAGCACATTTTAACTTTCAAATTAACATTGTCAGTAAGTTCTGTTGAATAAGTTGAGACTGTATGTACTCAGAGAAAGCACACTGAGAAGAGACAAATGTTTGAAACTTAAAGGTCTGGTGAAATGGTCCCGTTCGTGTGACTGAATATCTTCCAGGGGGGCAATACTATTACACTCGCAACAGAATTGCAACCTAAAAGTACGCGCAAGTGTTAATTTTTTTGATATTTCTGTGCGCGGCTTTCATGGGGTCATTTTGCGACACTCAGGTCACGCCCTCAGCTGGGATCATGGTTGGCCGTCTGTGACGTCACAGGTGTGTTCATTTACATCGAATAGCGGTCCAACGCCGCCTTATCTCTACCCGGTATCTGCTAACAAAACAGCCTGAGCAGTGTTCGCGCTGCCCATTCGCCACGTTCGCCAATGCGAATCGAAATCCGAAGTGGCGAAAAAAATCGATCCTAATTCGCCACAGAG
>LD343063.1:1147952-1169417 GCA_001465055.1 Ptychodera flava | reverse complement strand
CGACGGACGACGACGACGGAAAATCAACCTATTTGATAAGCTCTGCGTCGCTAACAGCGGAGCTAAAAAACGCAGAAATATGAGAAGTCTGAATGAGTATCTCCCTGGTGACTGCAGTGGGACATGGACACCAAGTGGCAAAGCATTTTGACAAGTACTTTTCAAAACAGACTATATTTACGATGGATGGTAAACATGAGAGCTAATCACCTATCAGGTAAGCACTACCTCATTTGACAGCAGAATTGAAAAGACAAATCATGCCATGGTGAGGCAGATAAAGATAGCTGCCCTGACAAGATTCATTGCATGTACACATGATTTATTTGAAGTATGGTTTGTAAATATGATTCATTTGTGGTATATATAGTTTGTCAATTTCAAAAAATTTGGCTATAGTTTCAAATTTTGGATTTTTAACTCTGAAGATACAAAACTAATACGTTGACTCAATTAACCCTTTGATCACAAGGGATGTTTTGGTCAGACATTCACATGATTCATATATGGACTGCCTTTATTGGGCATATTACATTTATGGTGAAAACTTACACTAAGTCTGTTCATTTGCAAGGCTCCACACAGTGCCATCTGTAAATCCATGGTTTTCCTCTCTGCACTGCTGGGGAAGGCTGTATTTCCCAACTTGGCTAAGGTGTCCCCTGATTGGATGCTGATTTAAAAATATCCTACCAGGATCACCAATCAGAAATAAGCTTGCTTTTTTCAGCGACAGGAGTCTAAGCAACCAATCAGTGACCTTGGTCGTAAAATCAACATCATAGAACATGTCTCCAAGGAGGACTGTGTCCCATTGTTGACTGAACTGGCCAATGAGATTTTGTGTTGTGGTTGCTATGGTTACATCATTTAGATTTGCGTTGACTTGGATGCTTCTAACTGCAACTGGAAAGAGCAAAAAAATAGCATCTTGTGACTAACTTTGTCAGCATGTTAGTCGATCCTAACAGTATTTCTGTACGAAGCGGTCACCGGTGACATGTCATCGATGATCTTTATGAAAAGTAGTGTTCTGTTTCAATGAGATATTATCTCAAAGAATGTTGAAATACACTTCCTTTCATGCATCCAAAATCAGGAGCTGGTCTCAGTGGAAATATTTTTAACAGATATCTCCTGGAGATTGAAACATTTTGGCATGTACCTACAAAATCATGTTTGAAAGATGATCATGATTTGTGAAAAACAGACCCTGAAAGAACATGACTTTGGATGACCAAAATTATAATTTGTTGATAATATGTTGGAAATCAATAATTAACGATACTAAGAGTTAAAACTTTCCTTTGTATTGAACCCTTTCATCACCATAGGTTTTCAAAATCCCATCACTTTCCACGGTGAAAGTGGATCCGTGTACATGGAAATATGGTAAATTTATTTATACCTGGATCAATGTCATTCGCTAGAACATATTTTGCTCCAAGCATTGCAGCTGCTATTGCACTGGCTCCACACCCGCTGCCGACATCAAGCACTGTTTTTCCATGGACGTAGTCAGGGTTGTCCAATAAGAATCTGTAAAGAATTTCAAGTTGGCAAAAAAAGTCATTGCAACTGATTAATCCTGGATGAGAAATACTTGCCAAAGTCATATATGATAGCAGGATTCTTGGAGTGTGCCAGCAAAACATTCCTGAACTCACAGAATCAATTTTGGAATGGCTTGATTGTGTTGAGTCTATACCAGTGTGTGCAAGATGTGAAAACATGATGCAACATTGCAAACTTTCATGCATCAATGATGCATTGATGATTTCAACTTGACAGCTCACTGGGTTCTTAACTTTGTTATATCTGTTATCAGTGTCAAGTATAGTAAGTGTTCACCAAACTCTCATCTGAATGCATTCTGCAGACAAATAGTATAAAAGCAGTTGGGGTGTTTATTGCTCTACCATGGCTATTTGTGCCCCTGAGAGGTAAGCAGGAAGAACTCAGGCTGTCACTGCTATCACATAATCCCGACCTCAGATTTATAATATTATGATATGTTTTTTCTTTATGTAGTTTTGAAGTACTAATTTTGCTGTTGATATCTTGCATTTTCCCAAAAAATATCAGACAAGACTTAAGGTTTCAATCATATTTGAACCTCATCAGATAAGTAACCTTGGCAACCACTCTGTTCAAAATACAATTCTCAATCAGCATGCCTTCTGACCTGTAATATTCCTAAACCTTTTAGGAATTCCTGATACAAATACATGCACTAGATAAAATTTTATTTTGTCAAAGGTATACTTTTCACCAGGTCAAATATTGCTTCTCAATTTGTGCCATGATATTATTGCATGTATTAGATATCTCACTTTTCAGGGTTTTTTTTAATTCTTTGCCCTCATCTCCTAGACTTGGTAAAGTTTGTGAATAAAATTATTTTTGAATGCAATGCAGTGGAGTTAATCATGATGTACGGAGTTATTGTGAGATTCACTCAGTACTTATGTGTTGAGTTCATCCAACACGTGTACATGCCACACTATTATACAACACTGTGAAGACAGTGTATACTCGTAATGTGGCCATCAAAGTAAAAAAAATTCACATAAAATTAAGAACATATGCTCAATAATAACTTGCAGAAATGATTTCATTTTACTAAATCACCGACTTGACCCAAGTCTACTTTTCACACACTATGCTGAACAATGGTGCAATCACCTTGCCACTTTTAGGATATTTTTGATATCACTCTCATTTGATACTTGTGAACAGTGAAGCTGATATTCATGTTCATTTATTTATATTTATTGCCATTTCCTTCCCTGATTCCATACTTTTTGAGTTCATTAAAACTCATACTTGTCCTGCCAACTCCAGGGCTATGGAAGCAATTTGTGAAGTGCGCCCTCAACGGAGAAAGTAGAAGTACAAATTTAGAAATGTTGGCCAATTGTGTATTAATGCACGGGGACTGTGATTAATGTAGAACTTGATGCATTCAAATGCCACCTTGTAGAACTCATGCCCTGAATATTAGGAATATCATTTTATATTACTTGATAAAACAACAGAAAAAAATTCCCCTTTGTAACCGACAATAAGCAGTTTCATTCCATGGGTAAGTGGAATCCCTTATACCATCTATGCTGTATCTTGATACGACTGCACTGATATTCTGAGGGAACCCAGATGACATGACTGGGGAATCCTGGTAAAATTAAGTTAGATAATGCCACTAAACAAAAACACTGATGACATTGCAAGGTCCATCTTCATGTTCTCCTCTAGCTCCACATTTCTAATCCTCCAAGACCTCAATATTACAAACAGTATACTGAATGAGCCTGAGTGTTACATTTGGTTGAATTCCGGACTCTCTTTGACACCAGCAAAATGATTTTACTTTACTGATGCCACTTTAAGCCGTAACTTACAAGATCATTACTGATTCTGGGCTACTATTCAAGTTAATTTGGTACCTCATAAATTTTCTCTACCAATATTCCTCTAGAGGGCATTGGAATTTCAATCCATCATTGGTTTTAGAACTTTCTGACTGAACAACTGTTGACGGAGGAGCAAGCAGTTTTGCTGAGAAAAATTCCCAAATCTAATCTCCCTAGAAATGATAAGACCATCCTAAGATTGACTTTTTTTAAAAATGAACACAATTTCATCAAATCCTACACAGTCTCTACATGCATTCCTGCAATATCAATGATATAAACCAGAACTGACTATATACCAGTGGCATAGTATTGAAGATTATTTATACCAAACAATAATCATACAAGTCTTGATTTTGAGAAACATGAGGGCATACGGTTATGTAGAACTCACCTGGTCAACACCTGGCCACCAGGCCAATAGAAAGCCCAGAAAGGATCAGACACATGACAGTCTTCATGGGGACTAGTCCATAATTTGCATTCAGGTGTAATTAATCGCAGTTTTATTTCCGGTGTTAAATGATTGATTGAAATCTTGGTATTTTGATGAATAAACTCATCAATATCCTCAATGTTTGAATTCGAAAAGTACTTATTAAAGTTGAATGCTATAGAACTCAGATGTGAATTGCGACCGCAACAAAGTCTGGTACTGGACGGAAGGACCCTTCTAAAGCAGAGGGTCAACATCGCCAGGTTGAACATATGAGTTGAACTTGTGGAATACAAAATCAGTGTGAACTGGCTTCTTTGAAGGTATACACAGTAGTTCCGTTCACATTTCATTCGGCTTTAAACGAAGAAGCGCCGCACGCACCAGAGGCAATCCTTGGGCAGATCACACATTTCTTGCGTTCAGCAATACTCTGTTGTCGAGCTGCGGTCCTGACCCTCACGCAAGCTTAGTACCCAGGTACCAGGTGCGCGCCACCGTCAAACTCGATACCCGGAAGTGATGACGAAGCGTCCCTAGCCTCGCTTCCGTTTTCTCGAACTTTGTTTTTTTTTTCCGAGCAGTCAATATGGCGACACAGGATCACATCAACGCCCTGTGGCATGCGTTCGAATCTTTAGACCTTGAAAAAAATGGAAACGTACCAAAGTCGCAACTTAAGGTAAGTAAGACTAATTCGACGGTCTTATCGTACAACTTTGATAGGTCTAGGTTTTCTTTCTCGGAAATGAGTTCTCAACTTCCGCAATCTTACTCGAAGTTGGTGAGTACTGGCAGGCCTGCAGTGTTGCACAGTGTCGGACATGCAGTGTGGAGTTGTGTAGGCTTGACCCTCCGTGAACAATACAGTTATAAATGGGCCGATAAATGGAGCGCTTGTAAAGGTCGTGGGCATTCTTTGGGAAAACATATACCGCTAACATCGCTCGGGACGTTATGTTTTAATATTTTTGGAAACACGTACATCTCTACCACTGCACTATCAACTTCCTGGTTTGATTGTCACCGACGTTTTAGAAGTCACCTAGTTATGTAGGATCGCGCGGTTTTATCCACGGTTGTATCAAAACCGATACATCTATGATTAAACAGGTCGAGTTTGAACTTGTTAACTTTTCAACCTTTGATAAACAGTGCCACCCCCAAACACAATATAATAGCGTTACCTATAACCTTGTCTTTGCCCCATGGTTTCACCGTACAAGTTCAGACGCTGCAATACAGCAAAGTTTAGTTGTATGTATGTATGACTGACTGCAGACCCTTGGAATATGAAGCTAAAAAATGACTGTGGACTCGCCCATTCTGAACAGAATTGTAGTGCCATCCCATTATCAACCAATGTGACTATATATATCCGATTTGTTCATCTTTCCAGATTTAAATCTGTTGTACACTCAGTGTAATATATATATATATATATATATATATATATATATATATATATATATATATATATATATATATATATATATATATATATATATATATATATATATATGTTATTACAAGAGCTGCTGGTATAATAACCGAGGAACATCATGTTTCCCCTTATAATATCACGAAACCACATTGCTCTAAGCACTATACCATGTCACTAACAAAGGTGGAACCGGTGTGTGAAGTTGCCTTCATTGCCATTATAATTTTTGATTAACTTTCTGCCCAGTACAAAGGAAAGGGAAGAAAGTGAACAAATTACTTCTCAACTGTTATTTAGCTGTTATTAACTATACCGATATATTTTAATCATTGATTTATTTAGTTATTAACCCCACTTACATCTCCGTTAATGATAAAAATAATAAATCTAGATAAAAATTATGATACAGAAAACAAGTATAGGAAAAATACACAATACCTAGGGATGTCTCGAGGATGACTGACCGCAAGTGTAAAGAAATTGAATGAGAGAGGTTGACAACAATTTATACACAAACACACACACACACTATTCAGAAAAAAGATGACTATATTATAATGTATGAATTGTGAAAAAGGTATTGAAAGCAAATCTCAAATTTCTTAAATTGTCAATAAAGTCAATTTATTATGTTTATATTACAAAAAGAATTTAAAAATTCAGTGCATCTGCTAATGCTAAATAGGATCTAAGGATTTAAAAAGGAATATTATGTCTAAAAACTTTTGTCTGCTCTCATATCAGGTGTGTTTAGACAGAATCTGCAACAAAAACCATAGATCCAAGGATTTCAAAGGAATATTACGTCTTACAACTTATCTGCATGTGTGTGTATATAGACAGAATCTATGACAAAAAATATTGATTGTTTTTCTTGAGCAGATGCTACTGATGACTGGTTGCAGAAATGAGAAATTTGTCTAGACTCTTTTAAGTTTCTCAACCAAATAAGCTTGATGGGGAGACCCAATAGAAAATCAATATCATTTCTGACAAGATAGATAGATAGCTATTGTCTTGAGTATATGTAAATGATTAAGATGTTGACAGGTGTGCTTGGAAAAAATCAAGCAATGCAAACAATTAGCCACGATGTTGTTGCATTACCACATTCTCTAGTCATTCCATTATAAAATACTTGTACTGGTGTGTGTGTGTGTGTATATGTATATATATATATATATATATATATATATATATATATATATATATATATATATATATATATATATATATATATATATATATATACGGTATATATATATGTGTGTATATATACTCAGTGTTTCAAAATTAAAGGAATAAAAGAAAATTTCTTTTACATTTTAAAACTTTAGTTAATATCACATTGTAGTTTGTTGAAGACAAACCAAAGGCAAGAGACGTGAAAAATTTAAATGACATTACATTCTGTATATCATTTATTTTGAACAAAAGCAGTCTCAAATTAGACCTTTGTGGTATACAGTGGATGTGACATCTCCCCAAGATGACACTTAACTAACCCAAATCACGGTTTGTTTATCTTGAATTCAGAAAGGGTGCCAGCCAGGCTAGCAGAAAACCATGTGTAACTATAAGCCATATGACTGAAGTTTGTGACCTCTGATTGACAGAATCCAACACCCTTGAAAAATATTAAGTATATAAAATAAAACTGGTGACCTTTGTCTCAGATTTAATAAATGTTTTGTTGTGACCTTTTGTGAACCTTGTAGACTTTGGTTTATGTAGGCTTTAACACCATTTTGGTGAATGACTTCTGTAAAACTTTACCACACATACAGTAAAACAAGCTCACATTTACATATACACATATGGATACACACATATACACAAGTACATACACATGCAAACACATTTAACGTTTAAGTAACAGACATAATTACTTTGTATTTTAAGTAATTTGTGTAATTTTTTATAACTCTCTGCTTTTAAAAGCATCAAGCTGTTTAATTTCCCAAAAGGACATATATATATCTATATATCTACATCTACATATATATATATATATATATATATATATATATATATATATATTAGACCAGTTGTCAGCAAAAAAAGATGCTTGAAGAATTTTAATACATGTATTTTATCTGTGAAGCAGTTAGGAAATTATAGAATTATAAATTATAAATGTACATTATGTTTTTTTCCACCACACTTTGTTGATTACGTTGAATTCATAGTTTGTATCAGAGTCTACCCGTGTTTGCTGTGGTGTAGGGAAGCAGTGTGTGAGCACAAGCATCCAGCGATGTTGTGTTATTTGCACAGGGACAATATTTTATATTCAAGATAAGATTTACATTGTTGGTGTGTAAGGTGTAGCTGAGGGAAGAGCCTGTCAGTCAGGAATTTTATCGGATAAGAGTTAAGGTGATCATGACAGCTGACAAGGTCATGGATACAGCAGCTTATTTCATGGACAAAGCCTGACCTAGGGCTAGAGATGTATGAACTGTACAGTTGCTGTGCCTTGTGAGCGTGGCTTACAACCCCACTGTTGCAACATCGTATTCTGTACTTGTCACCAGCCCACTGTCGTTGTGGTATTGTTGGAGAAAATGTCAGCGCATTGCTATGAACATGACTGTTGATTTCTCTACTGTAAGTCTCAATTGACCAGAATGTTCATAGCTGCTGTGAGTGATACCTTTATTGTGCAGAAACTCACTGGATTCAAACAGATTGTGAGCCTAGCCAAATTCGCCTAAAAGAGTGCATAATTGGCTAGACTCTCGACAGTCTAACTCTGTCATACTTTCTTTGCCTAAAATACAGATGTAGCTGTGTCATTGCCAAGGGCTGTTGAGTAGTTACAATACTACAAATAACATAGTTCTACCTGAAGCTGAGAGCCAAAGACTTAGGTCAATGAAAGTGACACAGGTAATGTGCCCAGCACTTGCCTCAAGTGTTGCATGGCTACAAGGCAAAGTTGAAAGGTCAAAACAGTGCTGTGAGGCAGTCTATGAATTGACCATACACTTTGTATGTCACATCCATAAATTTTGTTCCAAATTATAGTGTATATGTGTTGATACACCACGCAGTTCTCAGACAAGTCTATAGGTTACATTGATCTAACAGCAGGTCTTGTTTTGATGTGGCCATTCACGCACAATCTACAGCCGGGTTTATATTAATTAAAACCATAGTGTACCAGTACTATTAAAATGAATCATGGGAAGAATTCTGTACACACGCCGACGAAATTTGATACAAGTCACTTTGACATATCGTTATATGAAACATACATTATATAGAGTATCTTAATTAACCAAACTGTAATGATAAGGTATGCTGTACTTCTTTTTTTTTATTTTGCCGATTTTCAGGAAAATACTTTGGTTTGAGAGAAGCTGACTTTTTTCAAAAAGATCTGGTCAATTCAAGGAAACTATGAATGAGGTAGTACTATGAATCGTAGGAATTTAAAAGGGCCAGTTCCTTTGATGATTTTGTAACAATTTTTGTTTCCGATGTCGACTACTGTTTCTCGTTCTACTCCTCAAAGCATGTTGAAATACATAGTATTCAGCTTGTCAGTCCAGCCTGTACATGTGTAGACTGCATTGTTACTGTTTACAAGTGAATTCTGCTCCGGACTAGAATCAAATTGTAAACAATAGCAGTGCATTCTACATGTATCCATGTAGATGCTGTGTTGGCAAGCTAAACAGCTAGTGTTTCAATATGCTTTTGGGAGTAGAACAAGTACTTGCGATTGACATACAAAATCAGCATTGTGAGAAAATCCTTAAAAGTTAGCATCTACTGGTGCTGTCCCCTAAAGCTCAGAAGCTTCAGTTTTGATACATCTTTGTCATTTTCTATTCTGAGAAGAATGTATTGAGCAAAGTACTTCCTATTGGAATTTTGGCAAGGCTATTTTTGTAAGTTTTTCACTAAATTCTCACAAAGAAATAAAGGATACATGTTCATAAATTAAATACTTCCTTAAAAAGCCAATGTAATAATCATGGTAGAGTAAGATTTGCCTATTCCAAATATGTAAACTAAACATTCTTTACATTCGCAGATTCCACAGTGTGGTAGGTACATTTCTAATTCAATAAAAAAAAAACTGTTATACTATCCAATGGCTTTAATATAAAAAATAATTACACAAATTCTGGAATAGGACATTAGGATTTTTATCTAAAATAGTATGAATGCCATTGAATTTTTTCATAGCAAAAACAACAAGAAGACCTTATAAGGGGACAAGAAGCTGTCACTGTTGATATCTTCCATACTTTTGTTCTGTGTTTAAATCAGAGATTCTTGTTGTATTCCTTACAGCATGTATTGAAACACCCAGTATCCACTTCTAACATTGTCTTAATTTAAGCTGTATACACTGTTATGTTAATGATGGAATTGAAGTCCAGGCTAGTGCTGACTGTATATAATAAGAAATGTTGACTGACCAAATACTAGATTTTAGGGAGTAAAACCTCTGTCATAATGTGCATAGCAGTGTTTATAGACAAAGATAGCTCATGTACTGTTATTTTAACAATTGAATTTAATTGTAGTATTTTGTTGTCACTCTTTAGTTAAGGGAAAACAGCTATATAACTTTTGGTAATATTTTCATTATTTTTGTTTTGAAAAACAAGTTTGCTTTCTCTTTCTACTCTCTAAGAGTATACTTCAATCATATCTACTGTCTATCTTGTAATACACATAATCAGTATAAATATGCAAACCATAATGTATCATTTGCAGTATGCTATGTCGCTCAAATGAATTCAAGTCGTGACTGAAATAGGGCTGTTCACAGTTGACGGCATTGTTCTCTCATTAATATGCAGAAATAAATATTTGTCAACATTTTAAAATTACGCTTTTGAAAATTACACATGCAAGAATGACGAAAATACATGTTAGTAGGCCGACTACAAATGTAACAATGAATACTACATGTAAAACACATATTCACAACTCAGAGTACAAGCTGCAAAAACAGCTACGCATGCAACATTGATAAAATTTGTCTGCATTTCAAGCTGCATGCAGCGATGTCACTCGGATGCAGCTATATTTAGTAACAAATCTGTAATCATGAACAACGCTATTTAGTTAAAAAATATAACATTTGACATTTGACACTCTACAGTTTATGGAGGGACCTTGTACACTCATACAGTCTGTAACAACAAGTTAAACACTGGGCATGCCTACATAATTTTGATATTAGGACCAGGAATTGTGTTCTGCGAACAGAACTAAAATAGTTGAAAATGCATTAAAAGTTACAGCAATGGGGCGGCTGCAATAACACTTCAACTAAACAGAGAAGTAGTCTGCTGAAATAGCCAAATATTGGCTATGATATGTGAAGATTTCCTCTTCTATATTGATGTTATAAAATAATTTTATGTCTGTCAACATTTCTGTTAGTGTTATATAGAATAATCTGAGGAAGTACATATCATATTACTGTGTGGCACCACGTTCTCACACCCTTAAGCAAATAGAAATAGAGAAAGTTTCCACTTCCCTACTCTTAAGGAGAAAACAAAAAGCACACCGTGTAAGCAGTCAATTCATACATGCTCTGTTGTCATAAAGTGCATAAATAGAGCAATTTTTTTGTGTGACTTCCCTTTTTAAATGATGATTTAAAACTACAACCCAACCACATGTGGGAGATGTTGACCCTCTGTGGTAGTGCTGTAACACTTAGCATGAACACATGCTTTGAACTCGTTTCGAAAAATGATAACATTATGGAAAGACATAAATGAGTTATGAGAGAGTACAAACATACAATTTATCTGATATGACAAATTGTATTACCCAGAACTACCATATGATATCTCCCTATTTGCATGTATTTCCAGTTTTCCCAAATTATATGCAGTATATAAGCATACATTATCATCATACTGTGAAATCAATATATACCAAGTTTGTGTTGTCAGTATACTCCCCTAAAATTAAATCACTGTCGCCAAGTTTTATCGATAATGTTTCCCTGATAATTATTACTCTTTTATAACCAAGTTTTGTTTTTGATGTTCCTTGAAATTTTGCATTGTTGCCAAGGCATGTCATTTGTATTTTCCCTGAAATGAATTCACTATAATAATTTTTTCTGAAGATATGTAGTTTTTTGTGTACAAAGTATGGTGACTGTAAAGCACATGAAACCAAAACACATTTATTTGGCGTGTACATACATATGCTGTTTTTACATAAGGGTGGGCTTCCATTGTCATACATGTCTTGTAGAGAAGCTTTACGTGTCACAGTGGCTGTGTTAATGATTGGGTAACATGAGAAAATAACATGAAATGATAGCTTCCTAAATTTCATCGTGGGTCAATCCATGCTTGAGCTAGGTCACATTTTGCAGTCATGTAATTTTGTGAATCAACGTACCAACCTCCTAAATTTTTAAAGCACAACCTATATGTGTATACTGTTCACATTTGGTCCAAAGTTCAGAAAAGTAATGAGTCAGTCAGAAAACAAAGTGTCACCTGCATACATGTATAATGGTGATTGCATAGGGATCCGACTGAGAAAAACACCTAGTGTGTGGAGGTGGCCTTTCTCTAAATGAGTACGAGTGTGTGACAATATACTTTTGAGTAGGTATATTACCATACCCTGAATGGTGAATTTAGAAAAAATTGTAAGAAATCACAAATATTAATATTTTGATTTTGTGAAAAATGATTATTTTCTATCCTTACATGTGTAAGAGCATTTACGCGAGTGCATACAAATCTGGTCACCATAAATCAATCTGTTGCTCCAATCAACACCTTGTGTCATTTTAGTAAAAAATGTTGACCACTCTGGAACACAGGTACATGCTGTCAAATGGAAATACATTTCAAACTGCTGGCTACATGATAAGCCTGGTGACTGCTTCATTATAAGGTCTTTACATGTAAAACAAAAACTCATTTCATAAAGTTCAGGAGTGATTTGCTGCACTCTGTATGTAGTGACCCCTCAATGTGTTACATTTGTGTAAAACCTTGGTTGAAATAGGTCAAAGGGCATCTGAGGTCACCTTTTTGAACAGCAGAAGGTCTGTTGACCTGATAGGTCGCACCCATTATCTTTGAACTGTGCCATGGTGTGTATGCTCAACTTTGCACTAACAGTTGCATGTAATGGAGAAGTGGTTATTCAAAAATTGTGGTCCAACCTTCATTGAAAAATTTTATGAAATGCTCATAAATAGTTTTAAAATTGAACACTTTACAGATTTAAGGAGATTAAAAAAAAATTATTTCTGTTGATCAACCATTGTGTTTTAAAGTGTGACAGCACAATCAGGTTTTTATATGACTGTATTTATCAGCACAACCAGTTTTTACTTGTGCTTGCCTTTTCTGTATCTTGTCGTAAACGGAGGCCATTGTATTGCAATGAGAATTGGAAATTCATAGTAGATTACTTTCGCATAATGTATCATGTTTTTTGATGAGCTCAGAATATAGATAGTTAAGTTTTGAACAAGTTACAACTATAAGTGTCATTTTAAGTGTGACTTTATTGATATCCTTTTGAGAAAATCTCTACATTTTACATCCATAAATATATATATATATATATATATATATATATATATATATATATATATATATATATATATATATATATATATATATATCAAACACTATGAATTTATAGAACAATAATATATTTTTATAGTGGTGGTAAGGCAGTTACTGTGACTGCTGTTGTGCTGAGGCTATTATGTGACAAAAAATCCCCAGAAACTATAAATCAGCTGATCTTCCCTTAGAAACAGCTCTTCCGTGTAATTTCCACTGATATTTCCAGAATGATTAAGTTTGGCGTTTTTTATATAATTTAATATTTTTACAAGTAGTGTTAATTAATCATATTGAGAGGATAAGAAATGTTGTGTTATCGTTCATTTTAAAATTTACTGCCAGTCCGATAAGAAAGTTCAACTTGTTAATCTTTCTCATCGCTTCCTACCTCAATGGTTTTGCCCAAACCCAGTGTTTTCCTTGGCAAGTTTGGACCAATGTACCTAAGAGTAATAATAATAGGAGTTGACAAAGTTTTATAATTGTCACACTGCTTGATTTCAATACGAGCCAATTTTTTCCTGTGCCATGTAAATATTGATTTCCTTAAGGAAAAGGCTGATTTTAAAACATAAAGAGTTATATACTGTAGCTGAAAAATTAGACACCAAAAGTTGTTAATTACAACTCTTGTTATGGGTGTACTATATTATCTTATCTATCATTGGCAGAAGATGCACCTTGATGACAATGAATATAGTACCTGTAATATAATTGGTCAAAAACAAACTTGCTGTGCTTACTGCACACTTGATAATTTCACTGCTTGCCAACACAGATTTTATTCAAATGAGATCAAACAAAAATCATAGTGATATCAATGGTAAACATAGAACTCGATTTTTACCAACTCTCTTCCTCTTCTCATTAAATTTTCTAAATTACCTATTTATGAAACTAATACATTATCCTGGAAAGAGGATTTAGAAATTGCAGTAAATATACATAAGATACAGACCAACTGTTTGTTACATTCGGTAATGCCAGTTGTATTATACTCATAAAGTGACCCAATTATTGGCTGTGTGAAAGCTCATGCTCATGAGTCTATTAACATATAAACTTTTAGAAGTGCCTGTGACCCAGAACATGTGTTTGTGATATGTGATTCCAGAGTCCTCAAATGACTTCTTTCATGTAATGAAAACATGCAGTTGGCTGCATGTTGATGTCTGCTTTCTGTTCAGCTTGAAAGTACTTGAAAAATTCCTGATTCTAGGTGTTCATAGTAAGCAAATTTGACAACAGTGATACATTAATAGGTCACCTATTATCAACAGTGTCACAGATTGCAACTATTGAAAATACTTATGTATCCTGTATAATTTGTAAGGATACAATTGGGACATTTGAGGTCAAGCAGGGTACAAGTATTGTTCAACCAACCTTGCTAAGCAGATTTCACAGCTGCAATTATTGATACTCTTGAAAAGCCTGTTTGTTAATGATTCTAGTAACTGATTCTATTCATAGCGTGAAACAGTATAGTATCCTGAAATTTTGTTTTTCATTCAGCATGTAGGGATGGTATTTTTGTATGTGGGGAAAGGGGCAAGCGAAGTTGATCAGTATATCAGTGACTATAAATGGTTTCTTTACCCTTTCAACTTTGCTGTGCATTCCATCGCTGATTGTATCAAAGTTGCCATTGTGTTCTGCATGCCTGTGGATATGAAAGAGAAAGTGGGTGGAAAGTATGGGGTCAAAGGTCGTGGTGGTTACTACACTTGAGAACCATGATAAAAGTGAAAATAGCGGTACATCGTGCAATCATGATATAAAATCAGTTGTGTTCTTAATGAAAAAAAAATTTATTTACACATACAGGGCTAAATATTCGTAACTGATGAGGTTTCATCATTTCCATAGTAAAATGTGATTAGTCACAGTCTAATTATCTTATTGTCTAAACCACCAACTTGAAATATTCAAATTTGGAAAACTACAATACACAGTATTCTATTGTAACAGAGTAAATCTGGTATTGTGTTAGTAAAACTAAAATACTCTGTAGAAAGGAGACTTTGGGTGTTTTGACACCTATAGCTACCAAAAGATGGATAGCTAGATCTTATATTACTATAGTTTACTGATCCTTCCACTACAGCTTAAAATATACAGTGTCAGAAATTTATCCTCAGGTCATAAAGTTCTGCCCCAGATTAGGCAAGAAAGGTTAACAAGGACACAATGGTACCATATATATGATTGAACTTATCAAAGTCAACAATCAGCTGTTTTCTGATAGCCACCCATAAAGCTCTGCATTGTTTGCTTAACAAACAGATGACATGCCCGCCAAATTTATATGTAACCTTTGAAAATTTTATGTCGGGTGAACAAAGTTGAATCTTGAAACAGTATCAGTAAAGTACTCAAGAGTACCAGTGTAAACTTCTACAAACTGTTAACCTTTGAAAGACCCTTGAATATTACAAGTAATAGGGTGTGAATTCAAACATAGCGTTGTATGGTATGGGCCAAAGCTTTTATTCTGAACTGTTATCGACAGTTTGTCAGAATCACCCAGGTGATGTCACAAGCAATGTATGCCTCATGACCTCTGACCTTTGTAGGTGTGGCTCAGTTAAAAAAGTCAGCAAAAATATATAAAGATGTAATATTAAAGTTGCAAGGTCAGCAAATATCCAAATATCCTGTTTTAACAAGCTTTCATCTTTACGATTATATATTTTTACTACTTTGATATTTTCACTAAAGAGTAACTTGGCCACTGTTACCAAAAAATTACTTAAAAGAATCTGATATTTCATACACTGGCTGAATAAATTGTAGGAATTATTTCCTAGTCTATATATCCTTTTCCCTGTCAGACAGTACATATCACACCTATACTGCCAATTTAGTCAAAAGTGGTATTGAGCCAAAACCGTATGTATTATCACTCACTTAATTTGGTTTGTTATAGCAACTTTAGCCCCAAAAAATCATATTTACAGTATCTATATTTTCAGGGACCTTCAAAATATTCAATGCACCAATGGGACATGCCTCGCTATTAACCAATTTGGCCTGATGGTGAAATGAACTTAGCAGGATAAGGGGTATGGTGTAACTATTATGCTATGTGTCCATTTCCTCTCTGTACAAACATACATAGCTACATGCTCTCCTGATTGGTAGGGGAATTTACATGTAAATAATTCAATAATTCATATTGAATAATTTACTTCCGTATGTATACAATAACAGAAATACCAGACATTGTACATATAAATTACTGATAGCTGGCTGTCATAGCCATGGAGGGGAATGTACGTGACAAATATCTGCCTATTATTTTGGTCCAAAAATACAGAACATTATCCTGAAAGAAAATTTACAGAACAATAATTTTTTACCCTGGACTAAAAGTGAACATTGTTAATATAGAACACATTGCATATTTTCTCTTCAATTGTTTATAGGAAATTTTCATAACACTTGCATGTAGTTTAGAATATTACCCAAATTTTGTTACCCTGTATCCTAGAGGGAATCTAAACAAACATATTATGCTGAAATATATCTCACAATGTTCAACCTCACAGTTCCCAGTGACCAAAGTAGAAAAGTGAGGTATGACAAACAGTTTGTCTGTCACTGTAACAGCATACCACTGAACAGAATAACTGGCACCAATAGATACATGTATAGACTACAACATGTATGAACATGGCAGTAACCATTGTGTGCTGTCTTTCAGTTTTCTGTCAGAGTCTTCGATAGGATATTCCCCAGTTCAGGTCAAGTCTGTTTCAAATTTTGTCATCAAGATCCAGGCACCCTGAACATGACACTCTGAAATGCAATGCATTCTCTGCTTTGATGTATACTTTGTGACTATAAAAATCACCATCTTTACAAGCAGGACAGCAAGACAAATCAGTAAAAGTCATGTTCACATAGGTTTTTAAGGCTTTCCTAATGTTCCATGGGACAAATGTCATATACTTATCCTCGTACTGGCCCTTAAACCAACTTGACCTGATCGCAAAAGATGAACCCTGCATTAGAACTGAAGTGTATAATAAACATTTTAAATCATAGCTCCCTTTAAAGAGTCTTATACAATCTGACAAATATAAATGAAGTATTATACTGATGTTTAATTTTATAGAATTTTTAGGAAATATTTAATATCCATTTTTAAAGTTGATGCTGTTTCTGACTATGTTAGACTTTCATGGATGATGTAAATAAAGTTATTATTTTTTTTGTTTATTCCAAATGTCCAGGAAGGAATAAATTATAATTTGTCGATGAACGTGATTTAACAAGGCAATGAGATAACAACTTACTCACATGTTTTTGCATGAGTTATATAAGCATGCCAGTCTGTTGTGCAACTTGATATAATACTACAGTTACTGTGCAGGTCCATCTGTGAAAATAGTGTAGCTTTTGAAATAGCAAGCATAGTGTATGAAGTCCCTGATTACAACACTCTTAACCATCCCCATCACTCCAATGGAATCTGCCAACCCTATCCTATTCCTTTGTGAGTTTAGTCATGTCTAACAGTAAAATAGGGAGGTCTTGGCTATGAGTGAATTGCACCTTGAACTTGAAATATAGTTTTCAGTTTATATTTTGTAAATTTATTTGATTATGTACTTTCCTGTTCCACAGGTGGTCACAGGAAATGTTTGTACAGCCACTGGTGTGCAAGACATGCGTCAGTCCGTGGAGGCGTTGGAAAAACAGTTCAGTGATTCAAAATCAACACTCAATTTTGAGGAATACAGAAGGTTCATGGAAATGGAGCTGTTCTCACAAAGTTCAGCATTGAAGTTGGATGACATGTACAGCGTATGCTGGATGCTGTGTTCAAAAGTTCACATGGACAGACAGAATAAAATACTCCAGGATGATGACATCTACAAACTGTGGATGGTCTTTAACCGGCAAGCTGAACCGGATGCGTTTCCACTGAGGATGGATCATGAAGAGGTCGCCTACATTCTGGAAAAGGTTGTCATAGCCATGGGAAGGAAATGGAACGAGAAAGAGTTTGAAGAAATTAGGAGAGGCTTGCCCCTGATGTCCTTCTGGCAAGTTCTGCACTCTCTGGAGACGAGGTTTGCCTATGGTGTTGATGAAGCTTGCGTCGCTGCTGCCATTGATGAGATCTATGAAGAAATCATCAATGAAGTTGTGAAGAATGTGAGTACATTAATTGTTTTTGCAATTGATTTTCAGTCTTTAACATTGGTATTGTTTGCTGTTTTTGAAGAAGTGTGACAGAATACCAGTAGCTATTTTGCACATGTTAAAGAACAGGAGAGATTGTACAAGCCTGTAATCAAATAGCTTCTTTGCTACCTTTTTTAGAAAGTATAACAAAAAAATATTATGATGATGTATTTGTGCTCCAATTGATTTTCATGTAATCATGATTTGTAATTTACACTGAGTGTTGATGCAAGATCAGTAATACAAACTTTTGATTACACAGCATCCATTTATGCAAGAATGAGTATCTTAATATTGTTGCTGTCTTTAAAAGTTTCATCTCTTTTACACACTTGTGTTGTACATTGCAGGGATTCATGTCAAAGAAAGGCCACATGATGTCCAATTGGAAAGAAAGGTGGTTTGTCTTGAAACCGGGAAGTCTGACTTATTATACATCAAGAGATATGAATGTACTAAAGGGTACCATTGTGCTTGATACAAACTGGAAAGTAGAAGTAAGTGTGAAATATAATGTCTAACAGATTGTAAAAAAGCATAGGATCTTGACCGGCAAGATCAAAGCATTGTCTTAACCCTTTGAGTGCTGTAATTTTACCCACCAAAATTTCAGTGTAACATTTTATTGATTTCATGAAATTTTCTGTAATTTTGTGGTAATTTTGGATCAAGTGGACATAACCTTTCAGTGGCTACAATTTTCGACCAAAATTTCGGGTAAAATCTGGAAAAAATTGTCTAGATCTGAAAAAAGTTGCTGGCTATGTTATATTCTACAAAGGCAACAAAAGTTGACTTTGGCAGTCAAAGGCTTAAACCAAATGGTTGAACTCATCCTTTGAAAATGATTTGTAACACTTAGTTCCTCAGACACTGAATCAAATCTTTTCCCTTTCTTTTCACTAAATTTTAACCTAGTTTGGTTGATGTTTCCATCTTCCCGTTTTTAGGCTAAAATGTTATGACTTTTATTGTCATTTTGTAATGGAAGTTTTCAAAAAAAAGAATTGTTTTTCTTTTGATAAGCACAAAACAAAATCTATGAAATAAAATCTACTGAGGAGAGTTGAAAGGTAGTAAATCTAGCTTTCGGAAGCTGACATCAAGGAATTAGACTAAGACTTTCTTGAAGATAGAGGTTTTTCGGCAGTTTGGTTTCCATATCCCAGTATATTTTGACTTCATCTGAAAATAAGTTTCCAAACTTTATATCACTGGTTTCTGGAAAAATTAGCTATATTATATATAATATTGCTTCTGTACTGTGAAACTTGAAGTGAATTGCCTTGAAATTATATTCAGGGGTTTCAAAATTTGATTTCTTTATTTTCATAGTGTTTTGGATTGACACTGTGACATTTTTGTTGAATTCATAAAATGTGCATAAAGATGGACATTGGATGGATGAAGAAACAGCAGAATATCTTATTATTTCCAAAAATTTTGAAGTTAGAAAATTCTATGTATACCTATATTGAAAATTTCTGTGTAATATCTTCTGTCATTGCAGTCTCTACCAGACAGAGGAAGTAACAGAAACAGATTGCAGTTGTCTAGCAGTGTACAAATGAAAGGAGATAAAAACAAATATGAAATATGTGCACCTGATCCAAAAAGCAAACAAGAATGGTTAAGCGGTAAGACACCATGGTTTCTTTAAAGCTTATCAAGCAGTGCTTCCACACTCCATTTGACCAAGTAGGCCTGATTCCTAATGAGGTAAAAGTCTTGTCATTAAGGTAATATGCACCTTGAAGGTGAAAGACTTAAACTTTTGCTCAAACTTTCCTCAGTGAAACTTTCAACCATTCTCTTACCAAAGCAAGAATAAAAATCAGGGGTCACCGTGCAAACTTTGGTACTAGAGAGACAAATAACTTGCGATTTCTCGATATTTGAAATTCAAAATGGCTGCCATCCCTGTGTTAACTCTATGGGGAAAAAAGTAAAATTTTCGATTTTCGAAAAACTAAGACGGTGAAAACTTTTCTTTCACCAAAAGCTTCAAAATGAGCCTCCACAAGTGGTAGGTCAGAATAAAATTGATAAAATTTGAAGGCCCGAATTTCTGTCCCCGAGGTACGTTCCATCTTAATATGCCCAAATGAGTATTGGTATTAATGTGAAAGATTTGATGAGACTTTTGGAAAGAATCTCACAGAGATTGTGAAATTGGTACTTTATTACTTCTTCTTTCATGGTTGAACTTTAAAAGTAACATGTCAAAGAATGCAATTACATGATGCAGCAATAGAGACAGGCACAAGAAGAAAAACAAATTGTTACATTATCTATTTGTAGCAGGTAATATATCATGGATGCGATAGTATGTTCATTAACAACCTACCACTATAACGCAATCAGCATACTAAAATGCTTCTTATGGTGAAGAGGTTTGTTTGTGAATTGGCCGCATAACAGTCACGAAATCCATGACACTACATGCATACACTCTTTCCTTAAATAGCCATTCTGTGGAAGTATTATACAGGTACAGTGAGGCTGATTTCTGTATTGGCAGCTGATTGATGTCATGAGCTTGTACTTGCAATGTAGCTGAATCCCCCCTCACGAGCAAGGACACCTTTCAATCTTGGTTGGGAGGTGTGATATTAGCCCAATGATTGCTTAGACTTTTACCCTTGAATTTAAGTGACAAATGAACTGACCTATAGGAACCCCCTGCCAGTGGTGCATCATGAGAATCTTAGATTCTATGCTGTTACTCGGTTTGAAAGCTAGTCTTACCAGACACTGCAATTTTCCAAAGGTAGCTCATGTGTTTTGTAATTTATAAATGTGAACACGGTACATCATTGTTCAATCCATAAGGAAGATGCTCTGTTCAAATATTGTTTTGAATAAAAAAACCCGAACAAACAATCAAAATGAATGACAAGATATTGGTGAATTGTTTCCTCTTAACGCAGCTGTACAGTTGACTCTA
Source organism: Ptychodera flava (assembly GCA_001465055.1). NCBI lineage: Eukaryota > Metazoa > Hemichordata > Enteropneusta > Ptychoderidae > Ptychodera > Ptychodera flava. Next base: position 1,148,389 of record LD343063.1, on the reverse strand, counting down.
GAGTGTTTGGCAACTGGCATGTCACCACAAAAATTAGCATTCATGAAGAGACGAGAGGAAAGGTCAGCCAGGAGAGAAAGCCAAGAAGAGGAGGATAGGTTGCTACAAGAAGAAATGGAAAAACGAGAACGACAAAAACGAGAACTGGAAGAAGAAAGAAAGGTCTGTTTTAGTCAGGATGTACCAGTTTATGTAATGATGAACCACTAGAAGTTTCTGTACTTTTGTTTACTCTGAGATTAAACAGAAACTTACACTGTGTATCTTAGCCTAAACAGTGTGTAGTAGTTTAATGACATCTTCAAGCTGTTTTTTAGCTCCCATAGCCATTTGTATATATGGCAATGGAAGCTATTCTTATAGGCTAGGGAAATGTCTGTATGTATGTATGTCTGTATGTCTGTACGTCTGTATGTCTGTATGTCTGTATGTCTGTC
>LD343063.1:1128077-1145398 GCA_001465055.1 Ptychodera flava | reverse complement strand
TCATGCACTTTATCCCTTTCACACATGTTCAAATATCTGACCAGAGAACAAACACTAAATAGTCCAGGATGGGAGCTACAGTGTCATTGACGCTATTTTTCTCATAGCTGTGACTTGATTAACTCTTTATTGTTGGGTAATGTAGGATTGATTCTGAAACTAGATTTGAAAAGCTGAATTCCACTTCATACCAGTTCTCCAGTGCCATAGTACACGTACAGTTGTTGAGTTGATAGAGAAAAGGCAATCAAATTATGAAGTTCAGTGGTGACCCCAACATTGGATACACATTGCCAGAAAGATGTGTTGTCGATGTATACAGAAACAGGATTGTTCCATGAAATAATATCAGATACGGCGTTCAAAAATTTTGTTGTGACAGTATCAAATCTACACTGTACTGAAAACAAGCTGATGAAGTCTTAAACACCCTTGATAGTCTGAATGAAGGCCGATTGCAGTTCAGAAAACAAAACGATTATTCCACAATTGCGTAGTGAAGGGGGTCAATTTCTAAACTGAAAGCAAACAAGTTAAAGTCTGTCTTCCCTATTTCGTAGTATCTGGTCCAATTGTGCCATCAAAGATACTATGACAGAACCCCTTGCCGGTGAGTGCAAGCGCGCCGTACTAGCGGTATTTGCACGAGTGCTGCGGTGTATTCGGCGGCAGTCCTTTCACGAGCAAAGCGAGTTAAAGGACAGCCGAATACACCGCAGCACGAGTGCAAATACCGCTAGTACGGCGCGCGTACACTCACAAGCCATGGGGTTCTGTTATTATTACATATGTTCTGTCTTTTATTTGCATCATTTATTGAGAGAATCGACGATTTAGTCGTGCGTACTACTTGTCTGTCAAAGCTTCAGGGCGACCCTGCGGAGTTATATAACATTGACATCACTGTAATGAGGCATCGAATCAGCTTTCACTTTTCATTGGTCAACGCCGCCACACCCTCTATTTTGATTGGCTAGACTATTGTTTACTTGTTTATCAAGATGACGTAAGAGGAACGTCGAAGGGCTCGCGCTCTGCTTGCGATCGTTCACACGTACACAAACGTAGCAACATGCCATAGATAGCCAAACGAAGAGAACTTTGAACATGGAACGCTTTTGATTTTTTTCATGTTTAGCTCGAAATGCATCTAAATGATCGATACAAATAACAGTTTGAAGATTTTTACGGGAGTAAGATAGTACGGCAAATGTAACTTGTCGAACGATCAAATTTCAGTGTTTACCGCGATACCGTGGCACACACAAGCGCTCACTGTTATCAGTAGCATGTAGGACACACAAGCACAGAATAAACTGCATGCAAAAGTGACATTCTATTGTAAACAGGGAATGTCCGGTGAGAAAACTACTGTCTGGCAAAACGTCTCTGAAAATGTTAACTGTTTAATTGGCTCCGCTGCGCCCGCAGTTACGTGTGTTTCGATGTATGATAGCCGCTGTGGTACGGCGGCCACCGTGTATCCACCATTGAGCTAGAAACGGACGTCGCCCGTTGTCAATGTTTTGGCTTCGCTGACAAACAAACTGCTCTTGCGGATAATAAAAATCATCCTCACACTATAATAAGTACATGCAATTTTCATTGTCGTAGTTTGTAATCGGTAATGTCGTGCATTTTACTATAACGAGCATCGAACCAAAGCGAAACGAAATCTTGTAGACGACATTTTTTGTGTTTACAAACATAAATAGTTCCGGGTCAAAATTGTTAAATACTCATTAACATAAGGGAATGGCATAATGTTTTTGGTATTGCACTGCAGTGCAAATACCGGTAGTACGCGCGCGCTTCGATGCGAGTAAACTGTGGTACATATGTAATAATGGAGTTGATTCCAACATTTGTAGATGGAGGGGGTTATCTTGAAGTATGCCAACATTGGACTGTTGATGTTGTTTTCATTGTAGGCCAGAGAAGAAGCAGAGGCCAGGGTGGCTGAATTGGCTGCATTGAGAGAAGCTGAAGAGAAGAGAATGGCTGAGCTGGAAGAGCTCTATCGACAGGCCCAGGAATTGTTAGAACAGGAAAGACAAGCCAAGAGAGATGAAGAAATAGTCAGAGCTCTTCAAGCAAGGTTAGAAGATTATGACACTGACACATGAACATGTTTCAAAATTTCTGCTTCAAAAGAGGAATCTTAACAATTTATGTGAATTTTAGAATATGTCATTATTACTGTAACATCATGCAGTATGTAGATGCCACTCTTGTATCAGCAGTCAAGTACAAAGACAGAAAATATTTTGAAACAGTTTATCCCAGTTACCATAAATCATCATTGATCACAATGGCTTTTGACCAATCTGGTGAAAGGTTTAAGTGCAAAAAAACAAAAATTTTTAGTGTGACAAGTTCAATTGCGTCAAATGAATTTTGATTTTTATAGATAGAAATAGTTTATTGTATAGCTGTTGGTTAGATTCTTTGGCAGCTTTTGTTCTGTAGGAGTCCTAACAGCTTCTCACTTTATTAGAGATTGGTGTGCCTACAACAGTTAGCCAAACACGGTGCATAGAGCAAGCAAGGCATTGCATTGCAAAATGTTACAGTCTAGGCTAGGTTGCTGAACTGGGCCTTATGTAGCATGCTGTCCTAGAACACATGTTATTGGCAGAATGATAACATTGAGCAGCCAGCAAGGGCCTTTGACAAAGACAAACCACTCAATGTAATATCCTTTTTACTGTAGTTGGAGACTTTTCAGTGCTTCTAATAATTTTCTCATGAATAATAGCCATCCTAAAAAGCCATGTACAATGCTGTCAAACATACAACACTCCTGAACCCTTTGAGTCAGTTTTGAAAAATCTTGAAATTTCTGCGAGTCTTCTCAACAGTAGTACATGCAGTATGCAAAGTTTTCTCTCACCAACGTGATATCTAGCTCGGAGGGTAGACAGCTTAATAAAACAGTGTTGTTGTTGTGTTGATACAGGTTACTGGAGGAGGAGATGCAGAAACGGGAGGAGCTGGAGAGACTGAAATCCCAGCAGGAGGAACTGCTACACTCAGAGAGACAGAAGAGAGAGGAAGTAGAGGAGGAGAGACTGATGCAGATACAGAGACTTGAAGAGGAACAGAGAAAACTTGAAGAGCTTGAACAACAAAGACTTGCCGCTGATGAACAACTTAAAGTATGTTTTTGAGTCTTTAGTGTACTGAAAATTTCTCTCTCAGCTGGCACTTGAGGAAAATTTTAGTTGGAAAACAGCTTTTTGCAAAATTTAGTCAATTATATATAACATCTGAGGAACAGTTTGTTCAACATAATTACTGTAATCTTCTGTCTTGCTGAGAAACACATTTGATAGTTACTTTCAGTTTAACCCTTTCACCACCATGGTTTGTCCCAAATCCATTGTTTTCTATGGTAAAGTTGGACCTGTATACAGGGAACTGGGGGTGAAAGGGTTAAATGTTTGTCATGAATACTGTTCCTGTACTCTAAACATTTTTAATGTGGTTGAAAAATATGACTTTTACATGACCTATTTTTATGTGACTTTTTGCTGGCCTGCCACCTGGTAGAAGATATAATCAGATTGGTTTTATAATTTATGCACATGTTACACAAAGTTACAGATTTGTCTAAACTATAAAACTTAAAGAAATAGACCAATCACAGACACCTTTCTATGAGAGCTGTTAGGACAGCTCTCATGGGTAGATGTCTGTGATTGGTCGAAACTATGAAACTTAAAGAAATAGACCAATCACAGACAGCTTTCTGTGAGATGTGTTAGGGCAGCTCTCATGGAAAGATGTCTGTGATTGGTCGAAACTATGAAACATAAAGAAATAGACCAATCACAGATGTCTTTGTATTAGACGTTTTCGTCAAGCTAATGTATAATGACAGAATTATGGTGACATGAGAAACCAGAGTCTGTTTTCAAATTGCTTGTGTTTTCTTTCATTTTCAGCAAGCAACCCAGAAACTCCATGAGGCAGAGGCAGCCAAAGAAGAAATGGCTGCAACAGCGGAAAACCTAGAACAGAAATACCTGGAGATTCATAAGATGAGAGCTCAGAGGGTAGAGGAAGACAAAGCCAGAGTTAGACACGAAAAGCCAGTGGGCTTAGCCAAACCTATCATACCAACTGCCGTAAAACTCACCACACATCGAGGAGCGGGAGCCTTTGGACATCAAGAATTTGACATTATCACAGAAAAGTTCAAGAGACTGAGAGAGCTGAGGTCTGATTTCATCTCTGATGATCAGCCTGATATGGAGAAAAATGACAAAGCTGATGACAAACCTGGTAAAGAAGAGGACGGAAAAGAAGATGTGAATGATGCCGATGGTGTGGCTGATGAGAGGGAAAGTGGTATCGGAGTTGTAGAGTCACCGGACGATACTCTGAAAAAAGCAAGTAATCAAGAGAGCTTGGAAAGGACAGAGAATGCAGATATACAAAATAATCATACTGATGAACGGCAGGATGAAGTAAGTGAGAGTCGTAAACAATCTGTTGGCGGTGATGAGGATGTTATCGAATTGTAAATTATAAATAATCGCAAACAATTAATTTGTTTCGTCTTTTACAGAGCAACTTCTCTCCAAACCAAATCCTCGTCACCATCAAACATTTTTTTATTTTTGATAAAAATACTGAAATTCTTTGAAGGTATCAAAAACAAATCTAAGTGAAGCAATGAAAGTATGAATGAAACCTTTACAAAATTGTATTTTTTGAAGAATACAGAAAAAAACTGTCTTGTGGAATATTCAATAGCATGACCTTTGACCTCAATGTATTGTTTTGAATATTTGCATTTGAATTTGGTTCAAAGTTCAGCTTCCTTTAAGCCAATTGCATATTGTCAAACAGATATTTCTGTCCTGTTATAATTCTTCATCAGTGTTCTGCATTTCACTTACTTCTCCTGCTGCCGCCTACCTTGCTGCAGACATGTAACGTATGCAATCTTGTGAAACCTAGCATTCCACTTTCTTTTGTTCTTCAATTCCTCAATTGTAACTGCAGTGTATGTCTAGCTTTTGAATGCTCCCAGAGATAAGTTTTCCCAGCAAATAAATTCTTTTGTAAAGTGTTGTCTGCTTCATTCAACATATCACTTGATGTTTTATACAACTCAACTTGCAGTGAAAGTTCTAGTCATGAGACTGAACTGTGTGAAATTTTTGTCAATGAAAAGTGTTTCTTTCTGTGCTAAAACATCAGGAGTTTCAATGCCACCTTGTATTCTTTGCCATTACTTGGGATTATTTGGTCAGACTGCCAAGACATTGCTGTAAGTTAATTCCAGATCCCAATAAAAAGTACTTATGATGTGTGAAGGAAGAATGTGCCTCAGAGACAGATATCTGGACTTTCAAATTTTTATTTTTATTTCAAGTCTTTCAGTTTGGACCCATGTACTACCTTGATACAGCTGACTTCATTCACTCTTGCCATAATTGTTGCATTGTGTTGCCATCCTTGCCATAAAATATGCATTTCATCATCAGTCATTGCTAGAAAGAACATGACTTTCTTGTCTTTGTATTCTGTAAACATTACCACAATTTGATATATACTGCCATGACATTCTTGTAAGTTAAGTCCAAATCTCAACAAGCAGTACTGAATGAGGATCAAAATATTTTTTTTTGCGCACAGTACAGCATGATTACTTGATACCTTCATTTTAATTTCAATGCAGTCAAATCACATAACATTGCATGTTTGATTCATACCTCTGGACTGTAACTTTTCAATTTCCAATCAACTCTTGCCTTCAACTTGGGCAAAAATTTGTATCGTATCAGATCAGTCACTGGCAGATGACAAATCCCAAACCACTGAAAATGTATTCATATGATTGTCTTTCCAGTATAAATAATATCTAGAACTTTGGCAATGTGTTATTACGAAGGTAAAATTAATCAAAGAGATGATTTTACAAGCAGCTTATGCTTTGTGTTAGTGAGAGACCTGGTAAAATAGATCAATTTCCAAGGGGTTTGCTGTGTTTGTCAATGTGTCTTGCGTACATATATAAATGTTGCCTTTTTCATTTTCATTTTCCATGATATATTCTATGTTCATCTCGGTCACCTTGTGAAAATCCAGGGCAGAGCAGAACACCTGCCACTTCACTGTGTTGATCACTATTGATATCTTCCCTCTTTTCATCATTTCATGCTGTTTCCCTCACTGAACAAGAAAGCCGTAATCATTGGCCAGAAAGCATGCAAATGAAAGATTCAGATGACAATCGACAAATCAAAAAGTTGGCTTTTAAAGCATCATGGCAAAGATTCAAAAGATTCAAATGGCAATTAACCAATCACAGTTTTCTTTAAAACAGCAATTGACCAATAAAAATGTCACCTTATATCATCATTTGCCTAATCACAGAGGATCATGCATTTTGAATGCAGCTTTGAAGCCTTCTTTTCTCTGACTTTGAACTTAATTTTCCTGATTTACATAATTGCTTACTTGCTTGTGTGAAGTTAAAGAGATGAAATAACGTCATGATTTTTGTTTATTTAGTAGAGCTGAATGTGACTTGGTGAACGTTTTACGTATCAAAGGAAATGACGGCAGCCTTTTCAAGTGACTGTACATGACAGACGTGACAGCGATGTCTTTCAAAAGTAACCCTTTGAAATTATTTCATCATTGCTTTGTATATTTCTTTATTCAATGACAAATCCCAACAAATGAATATTGCTTTTTTTACTAGACATATTTATCGCTGAAATATTGCTTAGCGTACATAAGGCTCTAAGTTATCTTAGCCAAGAAAATTTAAAGATTGAAACCAATACCATAAATCAAGATGCTAAAAGCAGACCATTGGTGGCAAAACATTGTTCTCGATCACTCGATCCTGAATGTGAGATATGCATGTGTTTTATATATAGGGACTTCTGACCTTCAGTTGTGCTTGTCGGTTCTGTAAGTTTCTCATTCTCTGTAAAGTAGAATAGTGTTTGAGAATATTTCTTTTTCAATAAATAGGAGATAAAAAGTTTAAATCTATGAAAACACAATTAATTCATGTGCATGAAACTCAGCGCATTGACTTTGACCAAATTTAAACTCCCATCAACCAACGTTACAAAAGAATTTCACCAGAAGGTTATTTTGATTGTATGGTATTTATCATAGCTATTTTCATATATGTACTTGCCGGGTTGATGAAATGACTGTTTTTAATTATCTTTGTTATATTTAATCATATATCTTGTTTTGGAAATACTAGTGCAAGATGGTGATATTTCGCTGAGTATTTTGAAGTATTAGTGACAAGAATGCTGCAAAGTCAAGGTTAACTTTTTAATTCATGTAGTACTGAGATAAGAAGAAAAAGATTGTGATATGCAGTGAAGTTTTCTTTTTATTTCCATGTCTGGCAGTACACAATTTGTTCTTAAAAAACAAGGTGGTGTCCACTTTTCATAAATGCTTTAAAGTTTGGTTAGGGGATGTAGAATGGAATTACCAAAGGTTTCATCTTAATTTTAATTTTACATTGTATCTTATTATAATCAGTATTCAGTATTACCTTGTGTTTAAAAGTATTAACACAATCGTTTCTGATGTTGAAAGTTCACTGGTACCTTTCAATTTTCAAACGGGTGATTGTATCTCTTCCACAATGGTTTTTTCTCATCCCAAGTTTTTGATACACAAACGTGTGTAATTGCCAATACTTTGGACTCAGCTATTGCTGCTATGTTTACGCATGATAATCACAATATTGGCGTAAACTTTACAAGATAGATCCTCAAAAACAACAGTAACAAATACAACATTGAGATTTTGGTGAGGAAATATGCCATTTCCATGTATGTGCTTCCGTTATTGTTTTATCAGCTGCCTGGTATAGTGTCTTAAATTATACATGTGACAGTGTTGTCACAACGAAACACTGAGGCACAATGTGACAATATATCTGTTATTCTTATATTTAAGGTGGATGTCTATCTCATTATCAAACAAATGCTGAAATTTGTTGGTGAAGACTTGTGTAAAGCTCCATTAGCTGCAAATTTTGATGTATCTTCCATTGTTTTTGTCCTGTGTGTTGTAAAATACGGTTTGTTGTTTTACTTAAAATCATGTTGATATGCCCAGTGTCCAACATTTCAACGCCATGTGTGTGGCTGTGTAACATACAGCATACAGCATTCCAACTAGGAGTCATTTGTCAAAATTATTAACATTGCATGTTGTATACAACTGGTTGCAATTGCAAGACTTACTACCTTACATTTTGGAGAAATTTAAGAAGAAAATGTTGTTGTTTCTAAGAACTAAAACTGAAAGTATAATCAAAGTGCCTGAAAAGGAGGGGGATGTCCCGTCTGTGGCTGGGTAACCTCCTTTTTGATAAACAGCGCTTCTTCACAGAACTTTGCCTTGAATATCCAGCAAATGAAAGCAAATGCAGTATTTGATGCATGTTCATAGTTCACCAATTTTGCAGCTTTCCAGTCATTGCAAGACTTTGCCAAATGAACTTTGGTTGCATCCCTTTGTTTATATGAAGCTGCTTCACCATTTTAAATGTGGTATTATATGCACAAGGGATGCTGGGATATGTTGTCCATCAAAACAGGCCCAGTGTATGGTCCAGTATGCACAGGCACAGACATAGACAGGATTACCTCCACCCTTTAACCCTTTGAGCGCCAAAGTCAATTTTTGTCGCCGATATCAAAATATACACCAGTCAACTTTCTTTTAAATTTTACTAAAATTTTGATAAAAATCTGAAGCCAATAAAATGTGACGTTCATTTGACCTAAAATTGTCAAAAACATTACAGAAAAATTCACAAAATTGGTAAAATGTTGCACACAGTAATTTTGGTCGGAAAAATTGCAGCGTTCAAAGGGTTAATATAGGTGCCTATTTTAGCCTGCAGGCTCAGTTGAATTAATCTATGGAAGTTCTAGAGGAATTTTACGCAGAAATAGTAACAAGGGTGTATTCAGTGTGTAGTGTGTTCAGATGGACACTGTGCAAAATGTTTTAACATGTGAAACATAATTCAAATTATTTTAAACTAATTGGTCAGTGCTATTGATATGCATAACAACATGTCTGAAACATTGTTATTTACTGTGTCCTATGTAGCAAATCGTTGAGCAATGAGATTGTACTTGTAGATTATATGTAAAGGAGTTTTCAAGTAAAATAATCTTTCTTTGTATAGTATGTCAGTTATTGTATCACAAAGGCTAATCCAAAGAATCACAAAGTAGCAATTATTTATTTTATAGCTTTGTAGTCATTTGATCATTGATAATATAAACTACTTGAAATTATTTAGTGTCTCATTATTTACATTCAGTGAATGGGGAAGGGGAATTAATAGCCAAGACTACCAAATTCTTGCAAGAAGTTAACATGTGCACAAATCAATAACATTTTAATAAGCAGATTCACTTAGTTTTGATCACGCCAGCTGATTTACCTTGACAAAGGGGCATAGTTCTATAAAGAGGAAACAAAAATTATTATTATTTAATCACTGAGAATGGAAGGAAAGCTATCTGATTTCATTTGTTATAGGGTGAGAAACTACCAAATATTAATAATGGAGTTTGTTAATTTGGTTATTACATATCCTGACAAAGTTTTGATGTCTTGTTTTGCATGTAACTGTTGTCCTGTATTGTGTAAAGGTTTTCCCTCATGAAATATCAGTATACAAATTATTCAGTCGAAATTACACGAGAAAATTCCAGCTTCAAAAAATTTTTGTGAAAATTTGATGGAAAATTTCTAATTACAAGAGGTGGAGATATAATATGTGATTGTAAGATATATTTTTATTCACATTTATTGACAACAAAAGGAGTACAATTATTCCAGTTACATTTCCACATTTTGGATTAATCAACCTGATCCTCCCCTCTAAGTTTCCAATAATCCCACAGTTAAGTATGTAAGAACATTCCATTTTTTGATGGGTTGCACCTACTTTTTTATGAACTAGTTCATATTCCAATATTTGTGGTTCTTTTTTGTGCCTTAAACTGACAACAAGTTACGTGAAGGTACCTCCATGGAAAGCAGAAATTATTTCCCACCTAACAAGGAGACGCCTGTTGCTGAGCAAGTACAAGAGGAAATTCCAAGCTTGAATCAGCGGTTCCAGTACTATTTACAAGATTTGCAGCTTATGTTTAGGTGAAAAGTTTTATTTAATTTTTTTTTGCAAAAAAATTGATATAGGATGGCAAAATTTAAACTTAGTCTAGTGGCTGTACAGTATATCATTTTTGAAAGTGAACATTTTTTCAGTCCATTTTTTGTGGGATGGTGGTAGTGCATTTTAAATTTAGAACAGTTTTATAGATATCTGAGGTATTTGTTGTAGAGATACACATCTGTAGAAATTATTTTTCATCAGCAATAAAGCATGTTGATTTACTGTACCCACTGCGTGGCTGCTTTTGTGAGTTGTTAAAAGTTGAGTAAATGTGCAATAGTGAAAAGTTTGGCATGTGTTATGAAAGTGCAAAGTGTCATACATATCAGGTTATCTGTTGAAGTTATTGTACTATGACGCGAAAGACTTGGAATGTCCAATATGGTGAGTTATGAAATGTCAGTTGTTACTGAACAATAGCTACCAGTGATGTAGTTCACAATTTTGTCCATTTTATTGTTTGAAGGGCAAAAACTCTTTCCCCCTTGGTATGAAATTACAGTTAGGGAAAACTGCAGGCTACAGGTATATCTGTATCAGTGCCAAGGATTCTGTTCAGGCTCGTTAATTCACAGAAATGCAATTCTTGCCAGCCAAACAATGATTCATGTGAGGACCAGACTGGGAGAAACAGGCCACACAGGTCAAGCCAAAATAGTTTCTTACAGACCTAACACAAGTTTTAACATGTAGTAAAAGCAAGAAGAGGAAATAGATTTTTTTGCTTACATGCAAAGTATGTCAGTTTTTACATCAACTTGCACCAGCTTATCAGTATCTGCACACTGACAGAGTTACACTCGTAGTTTTATTAAAAAGATATTCCAAGCCATCCTTCCCATCATCCAATGCAAGGTCTCCTTTTCAGATTCATGACATATGGCCTATGAAATGTCGGGTAATATTACCTTTAATCTAGACATGTGACAGAGTATTGTGTTGCAGAAGACTTCTTTATACAGGGATGAATGTGGCTTTGTGCTTTCAGTCAGTCAATGTGTTTTGATTTGAAATAAAGTAAATTAATTTTGCCGGTTTAAATGACCAAATTTACAATACAATTCAACAGTTTCTGGTAGATATCAGAATATATACTGTTATATTTTCAACATGCACACAGAGTGTGCAGGTTGGTCTGGCAATCTACCTGCACCAAGGTAATGTGGACATGCATAGTGCAGTGTGCGTGTGGGTATTTAATGAGTTTGTTGCTATGTTATGTTTGACTCTGTCACCGTCCTTTTGGATGATTCCATTAGTGTCAACATATAGTTTGAATGGAAGAGTTGACCCTTCCATCTCTGGTGTGACAATGTACAACTCCAACCCTCATTGGAACTAACATTCAACACACCAAACTCAGACAGTGAAAAGCATGAACCAGTCAATGTTACACCATACCGGTAGACAGAAGAAAAACTGTCTATAGTTACACCATCTCTTTGTTGAATGAACATGCAAAGATTTGACGTGATTAATGGCAAAGTCTTGAATGCCTGATGTAATGGCTAGTAACCCTGCCTGGGGCTGTGAGAAGGGCACATCTGTACCACAGATCATGGCCTAGAATCCTATTCGTCCGCTTGCCTCCGTACCTCCGAAGTGGGTCGGAGGTATGGAGGCAAGCGGACGAATAGGATTCTAGGCTACACAGATCAGGAAACAACAACAATGCATATATGTGACTGCAGAACTGATTTGATATGTTTTGGACACTTTTTAGAGCCACTTTTGCACAGCTTCTGTAATGCTTTAACCTTTAGTTCTATTCTAGGTGTGAGTCAGTATTTCACTTCATAGAGGATCACTTTGTATTTGCAAAGACATCTTTATTGGGTACTTTTGTTTGGTGAAAAGACATGACAGAAAAAAGTCTAAAATAGCGCCCTCTACTGGACAACTTTACAGAAGCATGACACTGGATAAAAAATCGTACATTTTGATATACTATTGTCTAATAAGTTTAAATCCAATGATCCTTATTTTGCACTTTGAGTCTTATACATTGGAGAGGGGGGAAGAACACTTGAATATGCCTGGTGAAAAATCGGAACAGTTCAACAAATATCTACATCTCAGTTTACAAAAAATGTTGCACCCATTGATCAAAATAGAGTTGCTAGTTGTCAGGTATTACGTTGTGATACCTTGCAGCCAATGCAATGTTAGAATACCAAAGCAAAGTGTTTGTACTTTTCCTGTAAAACAAACATCTGATAATTGCACAGTGATGATTTAAATAATGGCATTCATTTATGAAAAGTACATTGCTGTAATATGTATCATTTAAATATGCAAATCTAATTTGACATGTGACTATTGGTGAATATTCATACATCCCAAAACATATGAACTCAATATTGCAACAGACGAGAAAACTGAAATTTTCAAAGCACATTTACAGGAGTTGAATATGAGTCAAAGAGATTGTTACCATGAAGGAATTTTTTTAAATTATTAAAAGCACCACTTTTATTACATATTAAGTATCAAAAATATAGGTCTTTTCTTTTATAAATTTTGTATGAAAACCCTGCACCCGAAATGCTGATGATCTGACAACACATTGACATGGAATTGTGGGTGCTCACATGTCAAATGTGTCATATTGAAGTTGTTATATTTGAAAGGCATGCTAGTTTCCATAGCAACACATGTTTTCCTTTGGGGTCATATTTTTGATAAATTACTGTGTGTCACCATTAGCCAGTGTTCACACTTGAAATTTCCTGAGTGAATTTCTGAAATTCAGATTTAGGTTTTGTGACTAAAAATGTGATATTTTAATATTTTTTTTCCAATCTGCCAAACGGTTACCCTGTACAGAAATCAGCCATCCAAGCGTATTGAATACTAAGCACCATCACATTTTGGCAGTTGCAGCTTACAGCATCAGTTAGAACTTTCCAAAGAGTGTTTCTTTGACTGACAATCACCATGGCTAGCAGAGATGAACACCAGCACCCATGTCCTTGGCACCTGTGAAGTAATAGAAATGTGTGACTTTCCTATTTCAATTACATGCAAAACAAATCCCTTTTCATAGACATGTGACTGTGAATGTTAGTTACGCTTTAGTACATACCACACTGATAGGAACGTAAATAAGAGCTAAAGAACAGTATAAGGTAAACCTTTGATACTCACCTGCCTTTTACAAGTCTATTGCTAATATCTTTCTTTATTTGGAGTGAAAGGTCAAGGGTACTTTGTTTGGGGTCAAAGGTGAGAGATACTTACGGAGCAAGCTGCTCAGGAAGGATGCAAAAGTTGCAGAGCCGGTAACTTCTCCAACTTTGGCTGGATTCTTGCGCACTGTGGTCACCGTGAATGCTTGGCCTTTGCTAGCATCGCCAGGCCCAGTGACATCAATCTCTACAATGTGCCAATCAGTTAAACTGTAAAACACAAACACATCAACAATATTTATATAACATCATGGTTAAAGAAATATTAGTATTGCATGTGGCAACCTTTCTTTTCAAGGTGTTACTAGGGATTATAAATTTGAATATCTGCACTTCTCATAAAAAAATTCCTTCTCATGAGCTGGGTAATTACTTTATACTAGATGAACATTGAGTGTTTATCACAAATAGATCATATATGTTGGATATATGGTACACACATCAAAACAATATGCTGACATTTAATTGCAGACAATATTCAGTAAATACATGACACCAGTGAATTAATTGTCTACAGAAGTTTGTGAGGAAATTCCATATGACATAAAAAGAATCCAATAGTCCATTTATTTTAAAGAACGTTTTTCAGTTCTATGAGGAGTCACGCACTCAAAACTATGTTCATGCTTACGTGCCTTGGATCGGATACAATTGATCCTTGAACTTTGTCAAATCCAAGATTATGAGCTGCTATAGAAGCTGCAGCCATGGTGTTGACATTGTTTGGTGCAAGAGGGCACAGATCTCTCACTGGACCTGAAATTAAAAAAAACATCATGCAATTTGAAATTCACACTTTGTGTGATAGCTCTTTACTGAAGTATATTGGTTTGGCATTGTGTGCATATATATTACAATTGTAACATTTGATCAAAGCATTCTATCTGGACATTTCAACTAGGCTGTGGTGCAGTTTACAATAGGGTGAATGGAACTGATTTCAGCAGGGTTTGTGGGGCAAGGGTTGGGGGGGGGGTTGCATTCAATGTTCAAAGCCTGCAAGTTTTTGTGTATTGACCATAGGATAATTTTGTCCCATCACTCAGTACACACATCTATTTTCATCATATACTGATATAATGGTTTTTACAGAAGTACACGTATGACACTGCATGTTACTCACAATAACCTGCCTTGCGCAAATATATTTCAGTTCCACTGCAAATAAGTATAAGTATTGTAATTTATAATCCTTATTTCACAAACTAATCCCTTGACAATGACGATTTTAAGTTAAGGGAAAGAAACTTCAATTCAGGTGCAGCAAAGTTCTATATATATATCTCACTGGACCTGAAATTAAAAAAAACATCATGCAATTTGACACTCACCTTTTGTGTGATAGCTCTTTACCGAAGTATATTGGTTTGGCATTGTGTGCATATATATTACAATTGTAATATTTGATCAAAGCATTCTATCTGGACATTTCAACTAGGCTGTGGTGCAGTTTACAATAGGGTGAATGGAACTGATTTCAGCAGCGTTTGTGGGGCAAGGGTTGGGGGGGGGGTTGCATTCAATGTTCAAAGCCTGCAAGTTTTTTTTTATTGACCATAGGATAATTTTGTCCTATCACTCAGTACACACATCTATTTTCATCATATACTGATATAATGGCTTTTACAGAAGTACATGTATGACATTGCATGTTACTCACAATAACCTGCCTTGCGCAAATATATTTCAGTTCCACTGCAAATAAGTATAAGTATTGTAATTTATAATCCTTATTTCACAAACTAATCCCTTGACAATGACGATTTTAAGTTAAGGGAAAGAAACTTCAATTCAGGTGCAGCAAAGTTCGACCAAGTTTGCTTCAAAGTGTGTGCTTGAAAGCCTTTGTTGACTTAGTGACATACAAAAGGTAATAATTATGAACAGGCAGTGTACAGACAAAAGATGAAGCACAGCTATATAACGTCTGCCATCAGTTTGAAAATGTGAGTCACTGAGATCATGCCATAAGCTGAAACACTGCTGGGTAGGTGTATCTTACCATCATAAAGAACCACTGCAGAGTTCCCTGTGATGGCATCATTCTTCTCTTTCAACACACCATTCAGTTTGAAGGAATCTGGATGTTTCTTCATTGTCACTTTCAAACCCTGTGAAGATGTCATGTGGTGAGGTGAGAAAAGTGAAAGGTTAAGTACATATGTACTACTTCAGAAACATTCAAGATGTTTTAAGGTATCCTTAATATCAACGTACTGAGAAACAAAGAATGCCTTTCAGGCGACTTTGCAAAATAAACTATGCAAATACAGGTAATTCTGATTGTCAGCAAACAAGTCTGAATCGTAAAATGTGTGTGTGTGTGTGTGTGTGTATGTGTGTGTGTGTATATATACACACACACACATATATATATATATATATATATATATATATATATATATATATATATATATATATATATATATATATATATATATATATATATATATATATATATATATATATTGGACAAAGGGGACTTGACTTTTTGCAGTCATTGCTGCTAACTAATGCTCGAAAAGTGAGTCCTTTACCTGTAGTGTTCCCCTGTTGGCCATTTTCTGGATATCTTCTCCTCCCCAGAATGCCCCGATGGGGATATACATGCCATGGTTCTTTGCAGCTGCCCTGAGCTTGTCTTCTACATCCTGATTGGCTAGAGCTGTTGGTGACCCAACCTTCAAAACATCAGACACAAATAAACAAGTACTGTAGGTATAGCATTTTATCTAATAAGAGCTGTTGGTAATCCAACATTGGAAATATCAGACACAAATAAATCATTGAGTAAAACATTCTATCAACAGACACCTTTCTATTCAGGGCATCCCTGAGACTATATTACAGAGAGATTTTTATGTCAAAGTTCCAACTCAAATTACATGTCTATTATTATAAAAACAATTTAGTTGCTCTGAGGAGTGTTCTTGATCAACAGATTTCACAGAATACCGTAATGTCGCAGAAAACTACTGATCATAGCTATGGTACAGTGTCAACATTCTACAACAAAACACTTTCACAAAGCATATTTTATGGGCCTGCTTTGGCAATATCATCAATACACTTCTGAGGTAACTGATGTATACATTTTAAGGACTTTCAGCCAATATGTCGATGCACAAAATTGTAATTGTCTTGGATCAAAGAGGACACCTATGAATCAGTCATCACACTTCTGCCATACTACTGTGTGGATAGAATATGGTTGTGCATCATATATTTGTTCACAGGACAAACTGAACCCTCATATGGCCATATCTTACCATATAGTCAGCATACTGTAGGAATGCCTCACCATACTGAGCAGAAATGCTAGGATGTGCAACTTCAACAATCAAGTCGGCATTTCTGAAATAAAAGTGAAAAAAACAACAAGTCAGAGGCATTATACAACTAGAAGTATTTGATGTCCTGAAGTCTTATGAAGAAACAGCTCTAGGTTTATCGCAAACAGAGAAGTGGAAGACCCCTGTCTATGGTTTTACATAACTCTTTAAATTTTAAGTGAAAGTAAATCTTAACCAGGTCTTAAAACAAAAAAAGAAACTTCAGATTTTTAAGGAAAACTGGTCGGCTTACCTCTCTGGAAATTTTGCCAGATCCTCTAAAATATCTTTGTCTGGTACTTTTTCCTTCAGTGCTGATGCACTCCTGTTCCATACAAATGCTATTTCCAAGTCATCTCTTTCCTGTACTTCCTTGACAAGGTACTGACCTGTAAATTGTAGTAGCCTTGTTTTATGTAAACTTCTCACATCGAATATTTTATGCATGAGTTTTGCTAGCATAATTCCCCATGTATATAAGTCATAATACAATAAGGCAGTATTACAAAATCTTAAAAATACTGCAAAACCAGAGGGCGCTGCTCAATTTGAAGGTGGGTTCTTAGGGACCGTTCAGTTTTTACGGCCGGGGGGGGG